>JAEQML010073475.1:0-14949 GCA_016904865.1 Pissodes strobi | reverse complement strand
GTGCCTTTAAAAATTGCTGGTACAGTTCACTCTTACACGGTCATATAGAACTTGCGTCGAAATTGCGTACTTTTTTATGAAAGTTTTCATTTACATCTGTAGCTTTGTAGCTACTGGCAAAAAGCTGGAACTTGCCATCATTCACGTCCTTAGATTTTTTTGCATTGTGCATTTGGCAAATAAACTTTTGATTAATGTTCGGTAGTTCGTGTAACAGATCGTCTGTTAAATTAACGTCATCTAGAGCTGCAAAAGCAAAAGAAGGTCTGATTTTTACACCTGTCACACCTGAGAGAGTGACTGACCCAAATTATGACTTTGGTAAAATACTTATAGTCTGCCGGCCCCTGGCTCTCAAAAACTACAACGTTTCAACGCTGATGCAGAGGACAGGGACATGACGGTGCTGCTATTATGAGCGGTGCTTATAATGGACAACAAGCTCAAATTGTTGAATTCGAAAAAACACCCAATTCATCCATTGTACTGCACACAATTTAGTCATTAACGATGCTGTAGGTAATGTTGCAGAAGCAAAACATTTTTTTGACACTGTTGATCATGTATATATATTTTTTTCAGCTAGTGAAACGATGGGAAATACTTCAAGATTGTCCATTAATTAAAATTACATTAAGAAGGTTAAATCCGACTAGATGGTCATCAAGGAGCGATGCTCCAGACTCCTAAGGATCTAATTTCATAAATGTCATAAAATCTCTTACGGAAATTGAATTAAAAAGCATGAATAAATATGAACAGGCTGAAGCAATTAGACTGAAGAAAAAGTGGGAAAACTTTAAATTTTTGATTATTTTAGTTTTATTTTCTAAGATCCTTAATTGTTTAAACCATGTTTCTAAGTCACTTCAAAGTAAAACAACTATTATTGCCGAGGCATCTACTTTATTTAAGAATGCTTATTTAGAGTTTTGCGAGGTCCGCCATAATTATGAAGAAATTAAATCCGAGGCTATAGAGCTTTCAAAAACTTGGGGAGTAGAAAGAGCTTTCCCAGAAAAACGCATTAAAATGACAAAAACAAATTTCGACGAAATTAGTGACGATATAAAATTATCAGAAGAAGAAAGGTTTTAAAAAAATACCTTTAACAGTATTCTATAGATATCACTACTTTACAATTAAAAAAAAAAACATTTAAGTTTTGAAAATATAGTGACTAAATTTTTTTTCTTGAACTTTCCCATTTAGTGCTAAGGGATTATGAGCTTCACAAGCAAGCCACAATACTACAAGCGAAATACTCTAATGATTTAACTGAAAATTTTGCAGGGGAAATATTAAATTTCCGCTCTGCGTTTAAAACGAATTTAAAAAATATAAATACAGTTATTGAGGAGACTGATCTATTTTTTTTTGTAAAAATTAAACCACTTTCTCAAATTTTCCCTGCTCTTTTGTTGTTTTTAACAATTCCTGTTACGTCAGCTTCTGCCGAAAGGTCGTTTTCGAAGCTTAAGGTCATAAAAACCTATTTAAGAAGTACCATTAGCCAGACAAGGCCGAATAGCCTAGCAATACTAAGCATAGAAAATTAATTTGTACAAAAAATTAATTTTGATCAAATAATCGATAAATTTGCGTCGATTAAAAACCGAAAAAAGACTCTCTAATGTTTAATTACGTTTACAGATTTTTAGTTAGGTTTATATTTAAATAACTATGTACCTGTTGGTTGGTTGCTTTTTATATATTTTATATTCCTGTAAATAAAAAAATATACGTTTAATATTATAATGTAATATTTTTTGATTAATTTGCGTATTACACAAAATATAGGTTTGCCCCGGCGCCGACATTTCTAGCTACGCCCCTGCAGTGGACCATGCGTGAAGGGACATATTAATTAGTGTTCACATATACTACATTAGCATTTTGTTACTTTCATTTACTTTTCCAATTTATCAGTGTGGCAATAGCGATATATTGAGCTGATAAAAAAGCAGATATTACGTTTTGATCTGTGTCATAGGTCGAGAAGAGGATTTGGAATTTCTTAACATTTTTTTTAACATTATAGCTTCTATAAACCTTCTACGGTATTTCTTCCATAAATAAACTGCTGCTTTTTCCGGCGCTAAAGTGCTCAACTTAATTATTCGAGTCCTAAATGTTTTGATCATTAAACAACTCTTCCAGCGAAATAATTAACGAACAGACTATCCATTTGAAAAGCACAAATTGTTGTCTCGAAGCATTGCGAGGGCGAGGCTCATTTATTTGTTCTAATATAAAGTCATGGCTGACAAATGAAAAAACGTGCAACTTTTGTATTTTAATAAGTTTTAGAAATTTGAGGGGACTGTTTTTATTTAGTGCTTGGTCGCCCTGTAAAAATATATAATAAATATATACTAACCCAAACTATACATGAGCATTTCCAGAAGCACAATTCGTTTGTCAACATGGCAGGTTATTTATCGTCTTCAAAAGTGAAACTGAGAACTAGAAAGAAATGACCTAGTAAATATTATTAGCGCTGCCCTGTAATGATACCACTGTCCGACTCAAGCGGGTCATTTCCTGTGTGCCAACATAACAGGTTATTTATCGCATTCAAAAGTGAAACTGGCAACTAGAAATTACCCAGTAAACATTATTAGCGCGGCACTGCTTCGGAAATGATACCGATGTCCAACTATTCTTCTAGTGGGCCACATTCTGTTTTCCAAGTTGGTGGGCTCGGCTAGACTACTAATGTCTGCCTGGCGGTCAGCTGTTGGACGGTGATCCGCCCGACCAGTCCGGTATGTAGCCAACGTTGATATTTATAGCGCAGTTAGCGCACCAGTGCATTAATTTTATGTGGGGTTCAACATCATTTAGCCAAGTAATCGGGGAGATCGGCATCAGCTTGATCATTAGATATATCCAATGCTCCAATCTTTTGAAACAATGTTACATTCCAAAACTGTTTTAAAATATTTGAGTTCACCTGAAGTGGTCAATCCCACCTCTCTGCAGGTTTTTATTTTAAAGTACCCAATAATTACTTCCAACAATATCTTGCGTTGGAATATGGAGGGCTGTCGTTAGACCTTAGCATATTTTTTGGCCCCACTAAAATGACGTTTGAAAAGTAATAATTATTCATACTTACCCTTGAGCTGAAAATTGTATTTATGGTGTAGTTTTTTAATCAGTATAGTGTTTTAATCATATCACGAGAACTATGAATTTAATCGATTAAACTACGTTCAATATTTTGAGCATGATTTTTCTGGAAAATGTTGAATGCAAAATAGAATAAATAAATTATTTTGCATGAAACTATTTGCCAAAAAGAAAAATCATGCGAGAAATATTGAATGTAGTTTAATTGATTGAATTCATAGTTTGAGTGGTATACGGCTAGATTATCTCCTGAATTAGTAACCTTGGTTACATACCCCAATGATGCGTTGACTAGGCTTGCTTATCAAATTCGACATGTAAATATTTCAAAATTTTACATTTTCTGTCACCTTATACCAAAATAATGAAATACAAATTTTAAAGAAAATCGGAGTTTTTAGCAATAAAAATCAATATTAGATCATTCAAACCATTTATAAAATAATGTTTTTACAAAAACCGTTAATGAAAATTGCAAGAATCAGCTACAATCGACAAAACGAAATCCAATATGGAGGACGCAGTTTAATCGCTGTTAAACAGGTCTAGTGCAATAATCACTTATCTAAACAAAATTTATTCAGAAAATCGGGCTGTCTGATTGGTCCATTTTACGATGAAGGAAATAATCAGCCTAAAAATTAGTTTTTATAAATACTAGAAAAAACACGAAATAAAATACGGGATAGTTTTATTTTATAATTTAGATCATGAAGATGACGAAAGGAACACATACGTACCTATTTAATGTATATGCTATTATTGATGTGCTTTGCCAACACTTATTTTGACTGACTTTGAAAAAAAACTACACTTATACATATATTTCCCCTGGATTTTTCTTAGAATCTCAATTTTATTGTGGATAGATTCTTCTCTATATCCTTCTGTGGCCGTTGCAGACCTCCATCCGTTTTAATGTCATACAGTGACCAGTGTGTGTATAACTCAGGGTGCTGCAGACACAAGTACGACTCAATTTCCAAGAGTATTTTTGATAAAGTGTTCCTTTCATTTTTGCAAAATAACAAAAATCTTTTATGGATGGTATATGTCGGTGTTAAAGAGATGGGTAATGGATAATTCTACCAGGATTGATCGGAAATCCTTTCTGCATTGTTGTGAAACTGCAACATTTCTTGGTCTTTGTATCAGGTATAATCACATACAACGATGTCTTGAAAATTTTCCACACTCAAATTAATCAGTTCACCACATCTGCAAGCTCCCGCAATCCCCATAATTAAAGCTGTTTCCTTGAGCAAAAATTCACCATCAGGTGCTTCTTTCAAAAGCTGGCTAATATCATTGGGTTCAAGAATATGTTTACTTTCTGGATAGCATTAAAAACATTTCAGAGGGTATATTAAATAACAAAACATCTGAAGAGACCACACAACACATATATAGTGACAGCAAAATGGAAGTTTTAATAGAATAGACATGGCAAACTTAAGGATTGTAAAGAGAATGGAAAATAAGAAAGGGAACATAGATGGCATAACTGAAAGTCTTGAAACAAGCATTTGAAGTAATCGTGGACAATTAAGATGCTTAATATAATCAATCAAAGCTTGGAGTCTAGAGTGTTTCCCGGAAAATGGAAATTATCTACAGTTCTGTTGTTCCTATTGAAAAAAAGAGAGGAACAGATAAATGTGAAGAGTTCATGGTTCCACCCTATGAGAAACTATGAGTGTTGTGTGTTAATGAACAAATAATTGACTACGCTGAAAAAAAGAATATTACCGAAAATAAAGCCGGATTCAGAAGTAAACACTCATGTGAAAGTGCATTACAACGTGGACTGGAAAATTGCACTAAACGCATTTTTAGACTTTAAACGTGCTTTTGAAACAATAAATAGACAACTATTATTGCATAAACTTAAAAAGTATGGATTGGGACAAGTAATATATAAAGTGGTTTGAGGATTACCGTACTGATCGAACACAAGTAACAAAGTATGGTGAGACATCAACGGCAAGAAAACAATTTATGGAGTGCCAAAAGGGACGGTATTGGGTCCAACCCTGTTTATAAATTATACTGTATATAAATGACATAGCTAAAGTTATTCAAAAGTGTAAAATCCAACTATTTGCAGATGACACTATTATATATATGTAATTGGAAATAACGAGAAAGAGATAACAAACATACTAAGTTATGGACTTAATAAAGTATATGAATGGTTAAATAATAACCCTCTACATTTAAATATAAGTAAAACAAAAATAATGCTTATAAGAAATTGTAAGGTAAATATAGCCAGCAATTTAGATGTAAAAATTAACAATGAAGCAATGAGGAAGTTTCATCAAATTTTTTTTATTGCTAATTTCGATAGCCCATGAGAAAATAAGTGGACACGTGTTTTTCCTTTTTTTCATGAGTCGAAAAATGAGGTAGATACAACGCCTTGAAATGTGCTTATGACTTCACAATACACATGAATTGTTACGTTCATACCATACATGGTATATCTATATATACAAAATTAAAACTGGCATAGCTCTCGTAATAATCATCTTTAGTGGAAATAAAAAAATACGTATCGATTTTTTTTCACTGTTCTATAGTTTGCAATAACGAATAATCAGTTTAATTTCTCAGGAAAATCCTAATTGAAACTGCACATACATTTAAATATTTAGGTCGCATAATTAATGAGAATCTTACTTTTTCTGAACATTGTCGGTACATAACAAATAAAATAGCAAAAAACGTGAATTTGTTGGGACGTCTGTCAAGAACTTTAAGTTCTTGGGCAAAATTTTCAAGTCTAGGCTAAAATCTTTTTATTGAATAATGTGATGTTATTTGGAAGTGTTGTTCCCTTTACATTTTGTTTTAAATTTTATAAGTTAACTGTAATAGGAGAGAATTTGCTCTGAAATTGTAAGATGTTCATTTACTTTTATAAATGTAACATATTGTAAAATGTCTTGTACGTTGATAAATAAATAAATACAATTAACAGTCTATAAAACAATAATCCCACCACACTTCTATTTTTGTTCAACTCTCTTGTTTATGATAAACAATTCAGAAATGGATGTACTACAGAAAAAACAAAATAAAGCTTTAAGACTCATACTAAATTGCAACAGATATACTAGGCGGAGTGATATGTTAAAATACGTAAATGTATTAAGTGTAAAACAAACCATAACCATAACCATTAATTTATATTTATAATATGTTACATCAGTTAGTTCTTAAACACTTATTGGATGGTTGTACATTTGTCAGAGATATTCATGAATACAACACTAGTTCGAGAAATAACTTTTACATACACAAAGTAAATACGAACTATCAACAAAATAATCTGTTCTATAAGGGTCTAAAACAAAGTGCTAAGTGCGAGCGGCTAAGTATCGCGGGCAACATAAAAGCTGATTGAATAAATTTTCTCATTGTGGGTGATGAAACTAAATAAAATATTAATAATGTTTATTTCAATTCTTATTGCTCTAACTAATCCAAACTAACCCAAGCAAAATCTAAATAATGTCAGGAAAAATACACACAAAATTCCGAATTCGTATTCTACTAAACGCAGAAATCAACAATAATTATTATTCTACCCTATTTTATATCAAATAAGGCCGGAATTTTCAACTAATAGGCATCGGTGTTGACCGCGATCCTTAGACGCGCGTGACGAAAAATCGTCTGAGATCTCATCTAAACTTACATACATACATCATACATATTATATTAGCAACAAAACATTTTGTATGCTTACTCACTATAAAGTGGAGACAAACATAGAATTTAACTTTTAAAATTTTTAATTTTTTTATAATTTAATAATTTGTAAATTGCAGCAGCCGAAATGCGACGCGACGAGATGTGTTTACTCAATCGCATCACCAAGAACTTAAAACTTGCCACAGTTTAGCCGTTCTCCTAGAGAAGGTTCATTGTCTACTCGCGGACAACACAATGTTTTTTACCGGCTGGTTGATGTGAGGTATACTGACGCATCCTTGCATCACATTTTCGTTCGCTCGTTTCGTTGGATCAGGGTGGTCGCGGTCGATCAGTTTAATTATTAATTTTTTTTCTCGTTAGGTATTGGTTATGTACTATGCAGAAGAATTTCAGAACAAGCATGATGGATGGAAATTTATTGTATAGAAATAAAAATAAAATAAAATACAACTGAATATTATGGAATTTGATATTTTCTAAAGGGATGCGACGCATCACTCGCATCCATGCACGCTACGCCAATTATAATGAATTACCTAATTATATTAAAGAATGTAAAAACTTAAACAGCTTTAAGTGGGAATGTAAGCAATATGTAAAGGCAACAGTGCCTATTTAAATTTGACAAAAAAATACTTATAGGTACTACTATAATATGTATTGTTATGACAATGAGAATATACCTATCGTTTAACTTGTTTGGTTTAGACATAAGTACCGTGCGTTCAATTCATCTTGATAACATTTTGATTCGCTGTAACTTTTTTGTTTTTAAAGATACCAAGATAAGCAAAAAAGCAAAATGTGGGGTTGGTAGCCAAGTTTTTTTCTAAGTTTCATATAACACAAAACACTAACGATTTTCTGATATATAAGCCCAATTTATATTTTTGAAATGAAACACCCTGTATATTACTACGTTTTTGGACTCTCTGGAGAAATCTAAACAAATTTCGTTTATAATATCCTATACCTCTTTAGCTGTTTACAAAATATTGACAGTTGACAGTCGGACGTTTTGACAGCTTCTAAAATCTAAACCGCATGAGCATTAGGTTTGTTCCAACAGACTAGAAAACCGTAAGAGGGACCGTCATTTCTAGTTGTCAATTTCACTTTTGAAGGCGATAAATAACCTGTCATGTTGACAAACGAATTATACTACTGGAAATTACCGTCCCATGTACGGTGTTCATATTCAGCTGGAACAGACCTATTATAAGATCCTTTACGCAAATAGTGCACTATATAAAAATCGGCCTTTCCTATTGGTCGATCCGCATGGCTCTCCGCTCGCTACAGGGGCTCAATAAAAGGAAACTAACCAGGTGCTAATCCAAACTAACCCAAGACATACCCAAAATCAAGAAAAAAACTGTTTAGAAACATAATCTTAAAAAAATAGTAACGGGGTTCGAACCTAGGCCGTTCAGGTGAGACCCAGGTGTATAAACCTCTACACCACGAGAGCTCTTGACAGAAATCGATTGCATCACGCAGACATATCGTAATACGAGATGGATCGACCAATAGGAGAGGTCGATTTTTACATAGTGCACTATTTGTGTAAAGGATCTTTAAATGCGCCGCATGAGATCGATGAAAATTATTTGCACATTTTTATCTTAGGATTTCATAAGTCATCGAATGACAATAACATTGAATTTAACCGGAGGTTTAATGGTTCCGATTCATTTTATCCGCGGGTTAAATTCGCAGTTACTGTCATTCCATAGCTTATCAAAACCTAAGATAGGAATATGCAAACCGTTTTCTTTGATCTCGTGCGGTTTAGATTTTAGAGCCTATGAAAATGTCAAAATGCCCGACTTTCAACTGTCAATATTTCGTAAACAGCTAAAGATCGGTATAGAATATTATACACGAAATGTGTTTAGATTTCTCTAGAGAGTCCAAAAATGGGGTAATATACAGGTGTTCCATTAAAAAAAAATAGAATAAGCGTATATGTCAGAAAATTGTTAGTGTTTTGTTTTATATGTAACTTAGAAAAAAAACTTCGCCACCAACTCTACATTTTGCTTACAAAACAAAAAAATTACAGCGAATCAAAATGTAATCAAGATAAATTGAACGCACGGTACTATTGTTTGTAAATTGTATTTTGGATGGCCCATAATAAAGATTATTATTATTAATTTTTGATTTTTTTTCCTTCTGATGTTTTGCCCTGACCTTCAAGAAGCTTAGAGGTTTCGGAAAATCAGAATATAAACGTTTTTGTAAAGCTGGAGAGTTGACTTAAATATTGAATGCTTGATCCATACCGATAATCTGACAAATATCTTGTGTAGTTCAAGAAAGTAGGCAAGCAAAACATTTTCATTTGTCCCTTTTACGTGCTTAACTTTCATGCAGTATTCAAGAGCCTTGAACTCTTTATCGTAAACGCCACGAGATATTACCGGTAAAATTTGCAATGTATCTGTCTCTGCATTTTCAATAGTTTTTTGCAGAAGTTCTTCCTCATCCATTTAATTTAAAAACTGGTTTTCTCGTGTTAAAAATTTACTATTTATCATTAACAAATTAGGAAATAACTAAATGACGCCTTAATGTGATGTTTAGTTTTGTTTGGATAAGTAGATAATATTTTACAATTTTTATATATAAACATTTTATTTTATTTAACTATCACTATACATTTCAGAAGTTGTATTTTTTGCTGGGCATTATCCAAGTTCTCTTTCTTATTCTCGGCTCTTTTTGACCATTTCTCCTATATGATTGATTTGAATGTTCGAGACCGACGAATAGCTCGAAGTTCTTCACACTGATGCTAAAAAAATAAGTTAACATCAAACTTCTAACTCAAGGTTGATCAAATTTACTGCTAAGCATTTTTTAAACATAAGCTACTTTGCCATTTATTTGAAATAAGATTTTAGGACAACTGATTTGGATGTAAAACTGAAAAAGGAAATATTTTATGTCCATAACATTTTTAACACAATTACACCAGATAACACATGTACAGTAATTGCAATATATTGTTATTACTACTTATGAGACAATCAATCCAGATTATTGAGCAGAAAGAACTACCAGATAATTATACTGGATCATACTTTAAATGATTAAAAGGAACTATTTCTTTACGTATACCTATATACAGTATAGTTTCGGAAGTGCGAATGGAGTATAAAACAGGACTAATGGACCAAAAAGTGAAATATATGACAAATTGAAACATGATAAAAGATTTTGCTTGTTTAGAAAATACGATTCACCACGAAGAATTTTATATTGTTGTTTAAGGTGAGTAAAAAATACGACGTTATTTTGCATAAGAGTAAACATACCTTATTTGGCAAGATAAAAAAAGTAATTCTTATTAAAAGTCTTTGCTTGAAAAATTAGCGAGATTCGCAGCATCAAAAATTTGATTTGCATTCAGGTAGCATATAAATACGAAAATGTGATTTCCTTCAAAATTGGCAAGATGAATTTTTCAACTCTAAACCCCCCACTTTTTTTAGGTCTGGAATAGAAAAGTTGCTATAAACAACAACTTGTTGAGTAGGTTTTGGGTTTTGTTTATATAAATTCAATAAATTTAGATATAAAAAAAAAAAACGCTACGGACTTATGCATCAACCAAATATAATAAAGTGCTATGGGGATAGCCAAGTATCATACCGTTACGTCATGGAACAATTTAGTGAGAAATTTGTAGTAATCCCAACAACTCTGATGAGAATATGCAAGATAATAAAAAAGTTCCAAAGAACTGGTTCTGTTTTGGACATCAAAAAGAAAAGGAAGAAACATGACCATAGTGATGTCGCCACAGTTTTAGTTCTGCAATCGGCTAGAGACGTTACAGCCCTGAATAGTTGGAAATTGTGGAAAAATCCATAATCAGAAGATCTTAAATGAAAATAAAATATTTCCATACCCTCATTTTAATCAAACATTGAAAGAAAGAGATAAAGTGAAAATATTAGATTTTTGTTTGTGGGTAGGAGACAACATTTTAAGTAGAAATTTTGATTTTTATTACTGTATTATTTATTATGTTTTCGGATGAAGGTACATTTTCTACTAATGAAACTGGAGCATCCCAGCACATTAGGTACTGATCTCGAGGAAACCCAGAATTTAGAATAATGGCATGAAGACAATATTTACAAAAGTGAGGGTGTGGTGCACGATATAAGTCCATGGTATTATATATAGACCCGTATGTTTATAATGCAGTCGAATATCATACTTGTTTGCCTTTTTTTTAGATTTGGATTAGCCTTGTATAGTTGCGCCCCGGACCGCGCGAAGCGAGCGCAGGGCCATATGTGAAAATGAAATGTAAACCAACTCTGATGCCCTGTGACTCGGTCACGTCTTGTTAGCGAGAGCCTATTTACACGAACGTATGAACTATACCGATTTACCGCCCTTGCCTTTACCGATCTCAATCACAATTAATATCAGTCATCAGGCGCCTCACAGCTACCTAGCAATATTTTCATCTTTATTTATGTCGTAATCATAGCCAGAAGAAAATAAAGACAGAAACATTCACGAGTACGCCGAAAACGCAAAATGTAACCCTGGCGTGACGCCAGAGTATACAGATGACTACGTTCGAACATGCGTCGCATTATTAAAGATGTGACATCGTACCGATTAAAATATTCAACAAAGTTAAATTGTTCTTACGGTCTCCAGATTTTCCGGACATTTTTTCAAATTCCGGCCGGACTTCCCGGGGCACCTTAAAAACCCAAACATGTCCGGGTAAATCCGGACGTATGGAAACCCTATTCAACAGGATTGTTATCCAGTACCTTGCTCACGTGACGTAACAGAACAGCTTAACCAGAGCTATGGTATAAAATGGATTGGTGGAAATAGCCCAATTTTGTGGTGGTCCTTAAAGCCCCAACTTAATCATGGCCGATATGCTTCTATGGGGTTGCTTAAAACAAATAATTTATACTACTCCAGTACCAAACAATATTGAAATGCTAAAGGACAGAATTACTCAAGCTGACTGATTAATATCCCAGGAAGAAATTAAGAGTCCTTCAGTTATCTAAGGACAAAAGAATATCTAGGTGCACACTTATGTTGGCATATCATGGCTACTTCTCTTCCACTATGTCCTATGCAATCCTAAATTAAGGACACTCATCACATGCCTCTAGAATATTTGGGTTGCAACGGAGGTGCGTGCGCATAATAATGGGTCTTGGATATCGTGACTATTGTCGTTACTGCTTCTCAGAACTACATATACTTACCATCCCGTGTATATTTATCCTACAATGCCTAATCTACGTGAAACATAACATCTCCAAATTCATCACACATCGTGACATACATAATTATTCCACCCGTCACAATGCCAACCATAGACTTGTGAGAACACACAGAGGGGCTGATTATTTTGCAGTATTATTTTTTAAACATCTACCTTCGCACGTCAGAGATCTGGCAGAGAAGCTCTACATAGTTAAAATAAAAAGATTTTTGTTGAGTAGATCATTCTACTCGTTCGGGGAGTACCTCGAGGACGATTTTAATGACATGTAGGTTTACTTGTTTTAATTTTTCTTAAATGTTAGTAATTGTTAAAAGTTCTGTGAAGTCTTGTTTGACATTATTTACATTTTATTGATTGTATATTTAAAAACTTTTGATGTGTGTAGCTTAAAATTTTTAGTAATTGTTATATTATATATGTATTTTTGACGTGTAAGAGCATATGTGTGTATTTATTGCCAATAAAGTCTATCTATCTATCTATCTAAGGAAACAATTAGAAAAATGTATTGAATATGAAGGTGGAATATTTGAAATTCGATATCTTTATCATATTACCTAGTTTACATTATAATTAAATGTTCGTATTATTTCAATGCAGCAAAGACCCAAGCAGCCATGTTTACCAAGAGGGCCAATACAGCGGGCCCTGACATTATTATGGCAGGGTCGACCATTCCTTCATCCTCGTCAATCGGACTGCTGGGTATCTCGGTCAACAGCAATATGTCCTGGCATGACCACGTTGCTAACATCGCAAAATCAGCCTCCCAGAAGCTTGGTGCGCTATTTCGCAACAAAAAACTCTATACACCGCAGCAGTTGCTCTTGCTCTACAAAGCGCAAATAAGACCGTGCTTAGAATATTGCTCACATATCTGAGGTGCCGCACCAAAGCACACCCTAAAGCTGCTGGATTCCATACAGAAGAGAGCAGTGCGTCTCGTCGGCGACCCGGAGTTGACCCGGAATCTAGATAGTCTGGAACACCGCAGACATGTAGCCGAGATATCTCTGTTTTACAGATACTTTCACGGCAGATGTTCCCAGGATTTGGCCCGCCTCATCCCGCCCCTGGCAGCTCCTGTCAGACAGTCACGACAGACGGCAAGAGCGCACCAGTACGTCGTACAACTAGAAACTCCTAAAACATCGCTTTACAAGAACTCCTTTGTCTGGCGCACTGCATCACTGTGGAACTCACTCCCAGAACATCTGTTTCCCACTAATTACAACTTACAAATATTCAAGAGCCGTGTCAATCAACATCTTCGCACACACACCGCTCGTCGAGCGCCATAGGGTCTCCCTTTAGTGTATGTGACACTGCCATAAAAAAAATACATATTTATAATATTTCATTAAATAAACACATCGACAAGTATGTCATTAAGTGTCATTATTATTTTCGAAACCAGTAAAGTAGGTTCTCTGGTTAAAGGTTTGCTTGTGACTTTCAAGAAGTTAAATGATAAAGTTGTTACACACATCATACACTTAAGCTCGAGCTTAATTTAGAACCTATTTCCTATTTCTTATTCTGTGAGGATATATGAACAAGGCATGCTTATTAAGTAAATTGGCATGTTCACATTTTGATGCATTCTGTATACAAGTTAAATTTTTGATAGGGCAAATCCTATTAATTTTTCAAGCAACAAATTTCTATTTAGAGTAACTTTTTTCATATTGCAAAATAAAGAATCTTTACTTTTACACAAAATAACATTACATTTTTTACTCACCCTATACAACAATATTAAAGTTCTTCATGGTAAATCATATTCTCCAAACAAGCAAAAACCTTTACCAAAAACGACTTTTTCGCTCACCTTTCACATTTTGGTTAATTTTTCCTCTCTTAAACGCTGTCGTGTAGTTTTTTTTTACAGCACACACACACACACACACACACACACACTAATGGCAGATCCTATGGCGCTCGACGAGCGGTGTGTGCGCGGAGATGTTGATTAACAAGGTTCTTGAATAGCTGTAGGTTGTAATTAGGGGGAAACAGATGACTTGGGAGTGAGTTCCACATTGATGCAGTACGCCAGACAAAGGAGTTCTTGTAAAGCGATGTTCTAGGTGTTTCCAATTGTACGACGAAGTGGTACACTCTTGCCTCTGCCGCGACTGTATGACAGGCGTCGCCAGAGGCGGGATCAGGCGGGCCAAATCCTGGGAACTTCTGCCGTGAAAATATCTGTAAAAAGAGATATCTCGCGGCCACATGTCTGCGGTGTTCCAGACTATCCAGATTCCGGGGCTCCGACGAGACGCACAGCTCTCTTCTGAATGGAATCCAGCAGCTTTAGGGTGTGCTTTGGTGCGGCACCCAAGATGTGTGAGCAATATTCTAAGCACATTGTAGAGCAAGAGCAACTGCTGCGGTCTATACAGTTTTTTGTTGCGAAATAGCGCACCCAGCTTCTGGGAGGCTGATTTTGCGATGTTAGCAACGTGGTCATGCCAGGACGCATATTCGGATGTAACAGGCAAGATGTCCATTCGGCTATGCCGAACGTTTCTTCATATCTGACGTGCATGATAGCATTTAGTCGGATGCCGTGACTGTTACATAGAGTCAAAAAATAAGTTGAGTATCAGCAAAGATTATTATAGCTCTAGCAAAACTTGTACAACGCCTCGGTGGTGTAATAGGCAGAGTGCTTGCTTATCATTGCTGCGCTGCGGGTTCGTTTCTCGTCGGACGCGACAGATGTTTTGTTTATTGTTTTTATTAATATACCTTTTTTTCTGAATTTTGGGTTAGCCTTGGTTAGTTTTGGTTAGCACTTG
>JAEQML010073474.1:0-14951 GCA_016904865.1 Pissodes strobi | reverse complement strand
AAATGACAACTAGTTGTCAAACTAACAAGTTTGACATTTTGACATTTTCCGTTTCCGTTTCATTATTGACCTAGGTTTTTTTTTAATATTATTATTTACCTAGGGTGAGAAATGTTACTTCTCATTTGAGGAATGGAGTAAATAATGGTGATTTATCATGTTAGTAGTAAAAAAAAAATAATTTTTTACTAATTTTTTAAAAACTGAAATTAATCCAGAATAGCGTTGGCTCTAAAAAAGAGTACTCTCCTAGTTAAAACAGTATGTTTGGTCACCTTAACTTTGAAGTACGATTTTTAAGTAGATTGAAAATAAGAACTACAGGTTATTAAAAAAAATAAACAAACATAATTGAAAAAATCGACGAATTAAATCCTTATAAATTTAAAATGAAGGAATTTTTTTTTAAGTGAGTTACGCAACCATAAGCAAGCGGCGGCGTTTAGTCTGATTTAAGTAAGAGATTTGAAAAAACAGAATATATTTAGGTGTAGTAATAAGTACGCTTAAATAGATAGATATGTCATTTTTGCTAATAGTGCAAGCCTATGTGGACTCCCATAACCCCCATATTGTATTATGTGTCTTGGATGTGCTCGCTAAGAGTGATGCTATATCTGTTTTAGTTTTCTTGATTATTTTAGCAGTGGTTTTGGCCTTTAATTGTTTTCAATTTGAGTACACTGCGTAACCAAAGTTATTGTAATGAAGGTGTTGTTTACAAACATTTACCGTTTAAGTGATGAATTCATATATTTCATATCTGACGTCACACTTGTGTAAATGCCATTGCATTTCTAAAATTAAGTGCTATTTTGATTTTGATTTTACCCGCTCTACTATTAACCGAAATAAACATCAGCTCATATCTTAGCCCAAGATATCAGGACGCACCCTGCAGTTAGGCATCTTCTTTATTTTTGCATTTCGCAGCAGCCAGCTGCCTTCCAGACATAATTAATGGATTTCATAAAGGGAACCCAGTTTAATAAATCCTGTTTGCTAAAACACTTCCTTTATAACCTCAGGTAATTTTTCATCTAAATCTTGCCGGTAAAAAATAAATTTCAAGCGAACAGAATCAGTCTTTAGGCGATCCGCCTGCGGCTTATTTAGGAGAACATTTCTTAGTAGGAAATTACTACTACAATTAATACGATTTGTCGTAGTTGTACAGTAAGATAACATAAAATCGTTGATTGAAGAGCGAAATAAAATGCTAAGTGTCGTCGTTGGGTTTCCGGACGCGAAGAGCTTGATTTGAACTCTCCTAACTTCAGCGCGCAACGAAACATTGATTTTTATTTCGAAAATTTTTGTTGTGGCTTTTATAGTTTCTGAATTTTTCCATTATTTAATTTAAAAGAACGTGAAATGTGAAACATGATCCAACATAAAGAATATATAACATATATTATAGCTCTGGCAATTCTATAAAACTGTTTTCTAACTCTTACCGTTTTAGAGCCATACTTGGTTAAACTCTATAAGATCCTCCTACAGTAGAAAATGATTCCTATTATATTCAACGTTAAAGTTATGTTAAACCAACAGTCGCCGAGCTTCTTCGATACTGAATTTCCGATTGCACACTAGGTACAGCAAACTGCAGGACCGCATTAGAATTAGAATTGGTCCTTCTGATAGGCAAAATTAATTTTAATACTAGCGGGAAGAAATATACAATTTATGACTTTATATTTTAGTACCTTATAAAATGTATCTCGTTTTGACCACGGAAACCAAACTATGTTTGATACGGACAGATTCCTCGAAGTTATCCATGGGCTGCTAGCCCTTTAACACTTTGACTGCTGATGACTCGGATCCGTGTCACCATGTACATGTTGCTATGTGCGCGCGATCCGGATCCGTGTCGCGCGTAATATAAAAATTAAGCTCTAAGTCAGTGTTGCCGATTGTCACATAATTATCAGATTTTAACATAATTTTGCCAGCAGTCTGATACAAAATTTGAAGATGGCCTAATTATCAATTTTAACATAATTTTAACAGACAATTTATTCTGCCAATAATATAATTTGATATTTAATACAGTAGCCTTGTACAAAAAGGCTCTGTAAGATTTAAAGTATTTAAAAGGCCCCATCTCGTATAAATATTCTCTAACTGTATGCCTAGCTTTTATTACTTGAAAATAGAGGGAGGCAGTAGAAAACCACCGATACAGCAGTTCTATACAAGATAGATCCACTGTAACTACCGATTCGAGTGGGAGACATCTAAACGTGCGTATCCACCAAGCGCGCAAAACGTTTGCGATTGTTTGTAAACTCCATGTTTGTTTGGTGGAGACGTTTATCACGCGCATTAGCGAACGTTTGCAATCATTTGGTCGTGTTCCGAGCGGTGTCGGTACATCAAAGGGATTTGTTGTTTGTGTGAGCGCTTAGCTTTTTTGGGTACAGTTGTTTGCGAATAATTGGCTGGTGGAGACGATTGTCAATAATAGAACTGCAAACGTTTGCTCGCAATGATTTTTTGGTGGATACCTATTCAGTGACTTTAAGACTTTAAGATCGCCTACAGTCAATACCTTAGGAGATATTACTACAGGCTACAAGATCTCCAAAGCCACTGTAAGATCGCTTTGTTTTCGTCGCCATCTCTTTGTTCATGGCGTAAGTAAGAGCAACATTTTAAATTTTTTATAAACGGCGAATCGCAAACCTTTTTTTTAAGTATCTGCTGTCCTCCGGCCTGCCGAGTACTGGGCTTGCGCGCGCATCATAAATACATTTCTGACAAATAGATGTCTTTATGGTTCAAGGAAGCTTCCAGCGGATCTCTTGGTGCAGTGGTTAGATGCTGTGTTTGTGACAAGGCGACCCGGGTTCGAATCCAGCAGCAAGACTTGTTTTTTTTACGTGAAGTGAAAAAAATACAATGTGATGCGCGCGCAAGCCCAGGACTCGTTAGGCGGGAGGACTCGGCGGATGGTTCCAAAAAAACGAACCTCACGGCGAATCAGAAGATATATTTTGCTGGTCCCGCCATCTTCAGGTTTTAACATAATTTACATCAAAATCTGATAATTTTGGCTTAGCCATCACATAATTTCATTTCCTGCCAGCGGCAACACTGCACGGCGGCTATTGACGAGTCGCTGCCTGTAAGCCGCCTCGGCACGTCATCTGATGCATGCGCCGCAAAAACAGCTGTGTGTGTCATGGCCGTGGTAAATGGCCGACTCGGCAACCGATTCGGCAAGAACCGCTGTGTGTGTCATTGCTCTTAGAGAGAAGAAAAGTAACGGAGGTGTTGCTTTTATTTTCTCTTAAAATAACAGAGGATGATTGATGCTGTTTCCCTATTAGATTTTAGTACAAATTACTACTTTTAACGAAGTTTGCAAGAATGGTGGTTAGATAAGATGTACGATACTGCTGGCTTCAGTCAGTGAAAGTAAGTATTTCTTAAAGGTTGTTTTTTATTTTGGGCATCCCTTGGGTTAGTTTTCGTTGGTTTTGCTACCCGAGCGAGCGGAGGGCGATCCGTTGTGTTTTAAGTCACGTGGCCCTACGACTAAAGGCATGCAAGGTGCTATGTAAAGCGCAAATTCTTTTTGCCGCTAAAACATATTTAATACAGTTTTTATCCGCTAGTAGTAGAAATGTGCAAAGTTAGGAGAAAATGAAAGGGACACTTTTGTTGCTCTAACAGCGGCCTTCATTACATTTGTTTTATATATGATTGTATATCCATGTATTGAAGCATGTAGTATGCAACACGTTTTTCTTATTAAAATTAAAAGGTAAGCAAGTAAAGATTTTAATTAACACAAACCTAAGACCGGAGAGTCGTGTTTGCAATATCCGGCTCCGGGAGTGGAGTTCAAGAGCGCCCGCCACCAGCTAAACTGGAAAAGCTCCGCTGGTGTTTTACGGGGTTGTTAGGCATGCTTATCAAACAAAGAAACTCAATCTTAACTTAACCAGAAAACACAATCTAAATTTACGGATCAATGTATTGGCTTCTAGGTTTTTTTCTTCAACAGCAACAATCTTACAGTGAAATTTCTGTAATTTAAAGGCAACAAGAATTATAAGAATATTTTAGAAAAAGTTTACGAAATTGTTGAATCTAACAGGCGAAGGAATGTCAAAAGACTGTTAAGTAATTAATAATAATGGTACAATATGATGATTGTACTGAGACCAATTCCGTTGATAACTCGGTACTGCATACCTTGCACCTAAACGCTCTAAACACTACAAGCCGAAGTGATCACTTAGGTTTACCTAAGCTTAATGCATATATGTATGCGTGCGCTAGTAGCTGCACCAATTATTAGTGTAGCAATAATAATATTAATTAATAGAGGCCACAACGATTAAATCAATCGACCAGATAAATGTATGAAAAAAAGAATAAAATTAATGAAGCTAACTTAAAGCTTAGCCGTCAATGCTTGATTGATATTTAAAGATAAAGATCGATTATATCAATCGGACAGAAAAATAAATGAATAAATAAACTTAAGCTCTCTTAAAGCGTGCTAAATTTGTATTTAAATATTAATCACTATATCAATCGGCAGGAAAAAGATCAAACAGATATAAGGTCAATATTAATTATTAAATCAACCGGCCAGAAAAATAAAGAGATTACATTAGAACCTGGTCAACGATACCCCATTAGATCCGGTTCGTCAAGCTCAGTAGTGGAGGTAAAAAGAAGTACCCTACCTGGTGGTGGCGCCGGGCAATTGTAGTAAAGCCCAGGTACTGCAATGGCACTCGATAGCCCCGATGGTAAAACCCGAGTATAACACTCTGGTAAAACTGGCAGTGGGGTAGCCCGATGGTAAAACTTGCAGTGGGATAGCCCGGTGATAAAACTTGCAGTGGATAGCCCGGTGATAAAACCCTGTAATAGCCCAATACTAATTAGACGAAGCCCCTTACTTCAATGAAAAAACTAAAAAAAACTTGAATAAATATTGTTTCTTTATAAAACAAATCCCCCCAAAAATTATCAACGGATTCTCAATGACCATCAGCAAATAAAACGAATACAAAAGGTACAAACAACTTGGGCATAAAAAAAGAAATAGGTATGAATCACCCCTAAATAATATAAACTTCTCCATATGATCAAAACTAAAGTCACATTAAAATAAAAATTCAGATATGATAAAAGGAAGTAGGTAAAATATCTCATGGAATGCAATGCAAATGGTGGTCAATGTAAAAAAAGGTTAAATGCAATTAAATCATTAAATTAGACAAAAAAAAACTTTAGCAATAACTAGTACCTCTCTTGAGTTGGAGGGTTGCTGGAGGATCGCGACGGCCTCGGTCTTGTAAGATGAGCTCGGAAAGCCTCTAGTGTAGTACGAATATCCCAATAACTTGGTAGTGACAAGCACTGATTTGGGACTCACTCACAGATCCCCTAGAAGGGTAGTATTAACACAATACAAAAATACTAGGAAGTATTCCTAAAAAAATAATAAACCTTTAAAAATTCAAATCGAGAGCAATAATTATGGGAAGATAGCCCATTACTACTACTCGGAACTACCAACCGAATATTAAAAAAATTTCAGCATGCCGTGTGGAAAGATAAATATGAGATTCTCAAGCAAATCAGGGGTCCCACAAAGTTATGAAGTCTTTAAACCGAAAGTAGAATATAAATTTGACGGATCTAATGAGGCTTAACCAGTAGGCTTTATTAACCCAATTCTTAAAAATACAGAACGGCCAGCAAACATAATAATGTAATATAAATTAAGCAAAGTTATACTAATAACATAATATCTTATTTTAGTGGTTTGATCAAACCCAAGCGAGCCACAGACTATCAACTAAAATAAATATAGTCACAAAGTGCCAACATAAGAGAAAGGGATGATCAAAATAGCTACTTAACGCCACAACAATGTTATAACAGCTGGTGCATAGGTATATATATTATTAACCGTATGTAGAATAAAATTAATTTACATTAATAAATGCAGCAACCTTATTTGACAACAAATCGAATCAATAAATTTAAAATCAATTAACCGAAGAGGTTAATACTCAATAATTCTTACCACAAAACACAGCATCTTTCGTTGCTAAATGCAGCATATAAAATGAAATTTAAAATCTTTTATAGTGGCAGAATCAGACTGTTACAAGTTCAAATCAAACTAATATGGCTGACCTCATCGGATCGTGATAAAATTAAACTTTTGAAGCACACTTGGAAGAGGCATATCATGCAATAAGGATTCACGGTCAATTACAAAATTATGTCCTTTGCCTTTCGAGGATAATCAAAAAGATAATCTGTTGAAACCAGTACTTCAAGGGGGAGGGGGGGGGGAATGTTGCAGGGTAAACATACTATTCGTAAAATCCAGTATTTTATTTAATATTTCAAGATAAAATTAATAGCCAAATTTCCGTTCATGAAAACTGATCCGCTCTAATAAAAACACTTTAATTCTTTGAAACCGATAACACCGTCACGTAGCGCAGCTTCATCAATTTCAAATACTTCTCTGTATGTTGATTGCTGAATCGTTGTTGATTTAAGATATACAATTTCAATTTTGGAAAGAGAGTTCAGCTCGAATTAAGAGAGATTAAGTTTAGGTCTTGACTGCTTATAATCAATATAATCGTCAGGTGGGCGGGCGCCCTTTGTGCTGTGTCCGAGGGCATCCCGCCAATTGTTTTTAGTCACACAGTTTATTATGTTATTTATTATGTTATTATTATGTTATTTTTTGTAGAGTGCTATTTATGCTTTTAAAGTGATTGCACAGTAATTCCATAAAAATGGATTTTAATTGGAAAGCGAGAAAGCTGTGAACTTCGGCGAAGAAAATAAAATTACAGTTCACTAGGAAGGCACAAGCTATAAAAGTCAAACAAAATAACGTGCATTGTTCTCATCTTTTAAAATGTTAATACTCATTATCCATGGGGGGATATATCCCCTATATCCCCCCTTGGCTACGCCACTGAATCTGGGACTGATTTATTGAAAATAGCTATGCGCTGGCTGGCAAGTACGCTTAATTACTATTTATGATACAAGTGTGAAAAGTGCATGTTTAAGGCACGGGTATGGACATAGACATAGACATAGACATAACGTTTATTTGACCACATTTTGTACAAAATTTTACAATTGCAGCAAGTCAGATATATATGATGTACCTACTTAGAGAGTAAAACGTACTAAAATTCTACCATAATTAAAATAACAGATAAAGCTCACTGTAGGAGCACAACACAGATTTTTAGTAAATATACCTAAGTCAATAAAACGAGATTACTACATATAAGGCAATAAAACAAACAAGGAAACGAACATTAATTAAAGTTCAAAATAAGTTTGGGGATTTACGACATCAAAATATTCTGATATTGTGTAGAAAGCCTGCACTGCCAGGAATCTTTTAATAACAATTTTAAATATTTTGCCATTAAGATTTTTTACAGGTGTTGGTAATACATTATACAAATTAATATTCACAGAGTTCTTTAAAGATTTGCTCAGCCTATATCTACTAGACCTAATTAAATCAGCAGATCTTGTATCATAGCGATGTATATCCGAATTAAGCAACAAATCTCTCTTGTTTTCATGAATTTGAAGTAATTGGTAAAAAATATACAACGCCGGAAGGGTCAGCACTTTCGTATCAACAAAATGTGGCCTGCAATGGTCACGATGACTAGCCCCTACAATTATACGAATAGCTCTTTTCTGCAGTCTAAAAATATGCAACGAGTTGGACGAGTTTCCCCACAGAACAATTCCATAGGAAATATGTACATGGAATAGCGAAAAATAGACATTCAGAATAGATTGCCGATTTAGGGTCGACTTTAACCTTCTAATGACAAATATAGCCGATGACAACTTACTACGTAGTGAAACCACGTGTGAAGCCCAGCTCAGAGTATCGTCGAGTGTCAAGCCCAATACCTTAGCGGTTTTCCCCTCAACGATGTCACGACTTGTTGAAAATACTAGTTCTTGAGTCTTACTTGCGTTTAACTTCAAACAATTTTGCGAAAACCAAATGTCAGCTCTTTGAGCTAGCCCTCTACTACTATTTTTTAAATCTTCAATATTTTTGCTACTACATAACAAAGATGCATCGTCTGCAAAACATATGCACTTGTGTGGAGAGAGAAATGAGAAAAGGTCATTAATATATATAACGAACAGCAAGGGCCCAAGAACTGATCCTTGGGGTACCCCACTGTTCACCGCAGCATAACTCGAAACGTCATCCCCAAGGGAGACACACTGAGCTCTTGAAGAGAGATAAGATTGCAACAACTGCAGGGGTCGCCCTCTGACGCCATAGCGATAGAGTTTTTCGATAAGAAGGCTATGCGAGACGCAGTCGAAGGCCTTACTCAAGTCACACAGAATTACATCTACATGTTCTCCCTTCTCAAGGCCCTCGACTATGTCATGCACTATCTGAACAAGAGCTTTTATCGTAGATCTGCCCTCTCGGAAACCATACTGTGAAATGTCAAGCAGATTGCTTGACTCAAAATAGTGGCCTAAATTATTTTTGATTAAAGTTTCGAAAACTTTTCCAAATATTGGAATAATGGAAATCGGCCTGTAGTCATCGACAGTATTTGGATCATCTTTTTTAAAAACGGGTACTACCCTGGACAATTTCAGGGAGTTTGGAAAAACACCACTATATTTATACAGAGATTAAATAAATATGTTAAAGGCTTCACTATATAAGAAGATATATGTTTTAAGATTATACTGTTAATGTCGTAAACATCGTATGATGCTGAGTTTTAAAGTGAAACTATTGCATTCATAACTTCCTCCTCAAGAATCGGTAGAAATGCAAACGATTTGGGAGCCAGAGGGATAGAAGATACAATCTCATCTTGCAGATTTCCATCAACTGATATACTTTTAACTATTTCAGATGCAACCATTACAAATCGATTGTTAAAATCGCTAGCTGTTAAAAGAGACGCACTAATATAGTCTCGGCCATGATTTCTCTCCATATTAATGATATTCCATACACTTTTCGCTTTATTTCTAGAGATATTAATGTAATCACCATAGGCTTGTTTTTTAGCATTCGCTATAGAGTACTTATAATCCTTTTGTAAGAATTTATATATAGTTTTGGAGCTTTCGCTCTCTGTCGCATTCCTTAATAATTTTACTGTTGATAGTGTTTTTCTCTTTTCCCTTAGTTCACTAGAAAACCAGCGAACAGGGGGTCGATCAGATCTAATATTCTTTAAAGGAAAATTTTTACAAATAATAAGGCTTTGGCAATTGGTATTCAGGAAAGTAGCCAAAAATTCAACACTTCCTGATTCATAGTATTCAGACCAGTTCAGAGCTTCAAGGTCCTGTTTTATAGCTTTAAGTGAGGCACTAGTCACTTTCCTAATTTTAAATATGTTTGGCTCAGAACACACATTAAGATCCAATTGCATAAATTGCCCATAGTGATCCGATAAACATGGATCCACGACACCCGACACAAAGCAATGCTCATGGATGTTAGTTATTATATTATCTATGCAACTAGCGGACCTAACAGTCACCCTAGTGAAGTCCGTAATGCAGGCCCTCATGCCAAAACCATCCAAGATAGAAACCAACTCTGACAAACCAGCGGAGGTACCCAAAAAATTTATATTAAAATCGCCAAGAATAATTATTTTTTCATACTTATTGAAAAAGCAATGGAGCAACCCGTCCAACTCATGCAGGAACGTGTAAACGGAACCAGCACAAGACCTATACAAAGTAACAATCAAAAGCTTACCATGGCCAATCTCTACGGCACAAAACTCAGCATCCAATTCCCTACAATATGGCCTAACACTTATAGGTTTACACACAATATTTTTACGGACATATATACAAACGCCACCGTGAATATGATCAGTCCTATCATAATAGGAAACCAATTTGTAATCACACAAATTAACACATTTAAGAATACTGTCACGACACCAGTGTTCACTTATACCATTGTATAAAAAGAAATAGTAGGATATTTTAAATGTACTGCATTCTCCTTCGCATATTAAATCATATAAGTTGTAATAGATGGCACTACGAGGCGGAAAACTTAAAAAATAAAGTGACGCCATCTCTTGAGAAGAAGCTACGTTCTTTTTTTATACAATGGTTTCACCTACTTTGTGAATTACAGGTTTTATTTTTTTAATTGAACAAAAGTAGTAATGGGGATGGGTAAAAATCGTACACTGTTGCCAAATGGCCGCCGGTCTACTTACTCTTTTGCATTCATTGCGTATTTTAAAACGAATAATTTTTCGGAGCCCTTTATTTGATTATTATGATTTCGCGATCGGGTAACGCTGGGTACACGGCCGTTACGGTGTGAGGCCGATTTCACGGTGGATGTATTTAGGTACCGGCTTACCGTTATTATTATTTTGATATTTTGAATATTGGATGTCGTTCGTCCGCCGCGGGTTGGAATTGATGAGATGAGCGTCAACAACAATAATTATAAACCTAGTGGACTGCCGGCTGCCGGTTATAAAGTATAGAAATCTTGTTGGAATGGGCAGAATGTGTGATTGAAAATATATTAGAGCTGATAATTGTTTTAAATATTCCCTTTGTTTATCGTTATAAAATTGCATAGAATATCCTTGTAAAATTGGGTAAACCATCAACAGAGAACGTGAGCTGGGCAAAATTGGAGATTTTTTTTTGGAAACTTGCTATATATGGGGGTTTTGATTTCAAAAGTGACATTAATTTTTTAAAAATATTTTGACCCTGTATACCCCTGTGACCCTAAATTAAGGAAGCCTGCGGTTTTATTCCATAAAATCGGTAACAATTTGTTTTCTATAATATGGAAAAATTTGCTTCGGTATTTTTTTAAAACGGAGGCGCCTATTTTTCCTTCTTGGGGGAAAAATATACTTTTTTTCCGATCGCGTTCATATTCGATAGGTAGGGGTTGCCATGTCATGATCCCAAAAAACAAATTTATGATTTCTATCCCCCGAACACCTCCCTTAAAAATTGTAAGTTTTAAATGATATGCCCTGGAGAGTTGAAATTCGGTATAAGGGAGTTTTCGGGAACGGGGACTCCCAATATGACCTCAAATTTTTTCTGGGTAAGAAAAAAAAACGAAAAAAAGGGGAATATTTTCATTTATGATATGGGCGTTTTCGGGGTTGGGGATTTCCGAAGTGACACCAGATTTTTCTTGGAGAGTACGAGGAAAGCTGGATAAGAAAATAAAATAAAAAAATTTTTCAGGGGATGTAGCCGGGGTAAAAAGAAGATCCTGGACGAAAACGGGACACCGTACCCCCCTCCGTTTGGCCAGGGGAGGGGGGGAGAAGGAAAAACTTAATTAATTTCAGAAGAACGAGAAGAGGTACGGGGTCGAAATTTTTATGGTAGGTGCGCCCCATGGGGGCACATTAGACCATACGGGGAGACCGGGGCTGTAATTTAAGGGGGGATTTTGGGGGGAAACCGTGGGGGTAGAGGGCTGAAAATTTCAGGAGATGTAGCCGGGGAAAAAGAAGATCCTGGACGAAAACAGGACTCCGTACCCACCCCCCGTTTGGCCAGGGGAGGGGGGAGAAGGAAAAACTTAAATAATTAATTTGGGGAGAACGGGAGGAGGTACGGGGTTGAAATTTTTATAGTTTTTTCATGGGGGGCCACCTTAGACCATACGGGGGGGCTCTAATTTATGGGGGGATTTTTTGGGGGAAAACCGTTTTTCGCCCGTATCTCTGCAACGAAGACTCGGATCGAAATTCTGACAAACGATGACCCCGCTTGTTCAAATTTTCACTTCTATCGTGTGGTCTTAAGTACACACATTTTTTTTCAACGGAAACTAAACTTCCTCTCGAATAACCCAAAAATACTTGTTTTTGAAGGTTATGTTTGAAACTTTTTAAAAGTAAGGTTCCTATGAGAAAAAGCAAATTAAATTCTTTTTGTATAGCAGTAGTTTTTTCTGGAAAAAATAATTCCAAATTTATGGGAAGAATACACCTAATCTGGGTTAATAGTTAGCCAAAGTAAGGGAAAAATGACAACCACAATTTTTTTTATATGACTACTGGTGTAGAGAATATATGAAAGGTAAATATTTTTACTCATGCATATTTTTAATGTGTTAGTATTTTTTTGCAATTTTTTTTCCGAGGAAAGAAATTTCGTATTGAAAAAACGCGAAAACGGGTATTTTAGTATTTCTTCTTTTTAATCTTGGGAAACATTTCCAGGCCTGTACGTTAAATACATTTAGAGTTATGACTTACCAAAGTAAGTCAAAAGTTGCAGAATAAGGCAAGTTGTTATGTATTTGTCAAACTTTCTATATAGAAGCCAAAATCCATGAAAATTTGGGTTCCTCATAGGAACCATACTTTAAAAAAAAACAAACGTTTTCTTCAAATTTACATTTTCTTATGGTATTACCTTGGAGAAAAAAAATTTTGAGTAAAAAAATATGTTCTCATTTCAGAAAGATGGGATTTAAATAAAATCAATAATAATTTCATTTTCTCGATATCTTTAGGTGATAAGTCAAACTTATTAATTAATTGCAAAAAAAATATTCGCAATGTAAATTAGTTTTTTTTAAATAGTATTTTCATATATATCACAAGAGAAAAAAATTTTGTCGGCAAAATTTTCGAAAGGTATGAAAATTTGTTGCTTGGCCATTTCGCGAATGATATTTTTGGTATCAAAAATGTCATGAACGAAATTGCCGAAAAGCAACAAACTTGAATAAAACCTTGAGCAATAATTTTGTCTACACAATTTTTTCTCGAGTGGTATTCGTCATGACTATTTCGCCAGAAAAAAATAGAAAATGCACCGTATTAACAAACAGAAGCTTTATTTATTTGTTAACAAAATTAAATGTACTATTTAATGACGTTTGTCAAACTCACAATAATAGTTATACCAAACACCTTTTTGATGGACCTGTCATAGTTTTGTCACTAAAAAATCACTCAATTAACGGGCAGGTAGTAGTTTTGTTAGTAGGAAAGGAGCAGTTGCTATGACGTTTTACCTGTAAAAAACACTCTAGTGAAATACCACTAGTACTTAATTTATTTCCGGAAATTTTTTCTTTTCAAAATTAGGCGAGGGATAATTTTCATAAAATATTCGTGACCAAGAAAAAATTTCCTGGAATAATTTAAGCACGTGTGGTATTCGGTAAGAAAATTTCACACCAAATTGGTTTTAAATAATATTATTTTAAATTTTATGTTTGTGCCTTTGACACGAGCCTTGAAATGTAACATAGAAGGCTTTGAATGATTTTGATTAGATAGGTATGTATTCCGTTGCCGTAGCAACCCAATCAAACCTAACCTAAATCTTGTGTGTTAGTGCATAGCGTGAGCGTGAAAAATATGACTCGTTTTGGTCAGGAAAGTAACGAAGTTATTCGTAGTGAAATTCAGCACCTAACACCCGTAAATACTAAGAAATCTAAAGCAATTATTTGGAAACAGTTCAC
This sequence comes from Pissodes strobi, assembly GCA_016904865.1. NCBI lineage: Eukaryota > Metazoa > Arthropoda > Insecta > Coleoptera > Curculionidae > Pissodes > Pissodes strobi. The sequence continues at coordinate 1,411 of JAEQML010073474.1, read as the reverse complement.
TGACTTTTGCTATGAGAAGTCTTATGAATTCGATAGGGAAAACATACCAGTGGAGGAGTTGGCACTGATTTTGGAAGATTATGGTTTTAATATGCGTAAGAAGAATTCAGAGGATTACAAGGAGAGTGTCGTCAAAGTGTTATGGAATTCTACTGCCAAACAGTTACAAGAACATTTTTATGAAAAGTATAAACGTAAATTTGATCCCTTTTTGCACGTGGAGTTTGCGAATGCAAAAAACGCCAAATGTCGACAGTTGCAAAAGGATCCCTCTAAACGAAAGGCAAGTGCATCAGTTTTACCATTAGCAAAAATTAAAAAAAAACCTTGAACTCTGGGATGAAAACACTCCAGAGGGATTGCAGAAAAAGTTTTTTTTTCATTATTGCTTATGAACTGGCTTGGAGAGGTGGAGAAGGAGCTTCAGCATGTTTAGAGTATTTTGTGGAAGAAACGGATCATGAAGGAAAGCAACAGGGCGGGCCGGGCGCCTTGAATATGATCCAGTTTTTTCTAAAACTTCCCAAGGGGGATCGAAAAAACTCGCAGACAGTAAATGGTTAGTACCAAACATAATCAATCCAAACAGGTGTCCAGTAAGTTTTAAAAAATTATTGAGCAAACGGAGTGACGGAATAAAAACAAACCGTTTATTTTTAACCATTAATCCAAAGTGGGAACACGCAAATTCCAAAGGTTGGTACAAAAATTGTCCCGTTGGACACAATACCATCCTTTCCTAATTCAAACCAGCGGCATCATTAATTGGAATTGACACGAAGAAAGTTAAAATTACCAATCATTCTGCTACAGCAACGTCTGTGTCAAATTTGGCAAAAGCTGGAGTTCCCGAACAACAATTAATTAAAATCACGGGACACGGAAATAGCGAATCGATTAAACCATATCTACAAATAGATGTAGATCATCATCACGGAATAATTGGAGCCATGAGATCTGTTGAAAATATTGTTGTGAGTCAAGAATCTCATAAGCCGCAGTCTTCTACGGTGTACAATAACTGTGTGTTTCACATTACCAATAATTACAATAGCCAAGATGTTACAAATTAATAAAATAAAAATTATTATATAAGTATTTATAAATATGTTAAGTAAAAATATATAAGTAAGCAGGTTTTTTAATTAAATTTTGTTAATGGATGAAAATTTCAACTAATGGACAATGCATTATGGATAAATATTTTCGATTTTACCAATTTTAGTGGCAATTTAAATTTGTCATTTCGCAATTTTTTAAAAGCTAAGCTGAATACAACTTTTAGCATACTTTTTAATGTGTATAAAGTTACGAAACGAAACAGTCATTATTGTTGTAACAGATATAACAGTAAAAGTAGGAAGCAAAACTGAAATTAAAAAAAAATACATTATTAGATATGTCAGTTTTA
>JAEQML010073473.1:0-14952 GCA_016904865.1 Pissodes strobi | reverse complement strand
AAGAATTATAAGGCAACAAAAATGTTTGATCTTTTAACGTTTTTCTCGAAATAAATTTGCTATTATTTAGTTACAAAATAAGCATAAAGTATAATAGTAATATAATACAGCGATGCAATCAATAAAGTTAATCTAGTTCATTTTAGGGTCAATAGTCTAATTTTAAGTAAAATTATTTAATTTATTCTGACCTTACTTGTCACAAATACATCAAAACTAACTATAAACAATACCGACAAATTTATATGACATATTTTATACAGTTGTCATTGCTCCATCAACTTCCGATTTTTAATTACGACCAGGTCGCGTGAAAGACAGAATATGGTTATGTCACTAAAACGTGAAAACAATGAATAAATATTTATGTTTATGCAAATTTAGTCCTCGATTCAACTTTCGGTTAGTTTCACTTATTCTCAACTTATTTTAGTCATTTGAACCCGTTCCGATACCTTATAATCAATTTTAATAGATTTGGTTAGTTTCGGTTAGTCGTCCAATCAACTTTCGGTTAGTTTCACTTAGTCTCACCTTATTTTAGTCATTTGAACCGGTTCCGAAACGTTATAATAAATTTTTATATACTTGGTTAGTTTGGGTTAGTAGTCCAATCAACTTTCGGTTAGATTCACTTATTCTGAACTTTTAGTCATTTGAAGGGGTTCCGATACGTTATAATCAATTTTAATAGGTTTGGTTAGCTTGGGCTAGTCGTCGATTCAACTTTCGATTAGTTTCACTTAGCCTCAACCTATTTTAATCATTTGAAACGGTTCCGACACGTTATAATCACTTTTAATAGATTTGGTTAGTTTGGGTTAGTCCTCCGATCAACTTTCGGTTAGTTGCATTTAGTCTCAACTTATTTTAGTCATTTGCACCGGTTCCGAAAAGTTATAATAAATTTTGATAGATTTTGTTAGTTTGGATTAGTAGTCTCATCAACTTTCGGTTAGTTTCACTTATTCTCAACTTATTTTAGTCATTTGAAGCGGTTCCGATACGTTATAATCAATTTTAATAGATTTGGTTAGCTTCGGTTAGTCGTCGATTCAACTTTCGGTTAGTTTCAAGCTATTTTAATCATTTGAAACGGTTCCGATACGTTATAATCAATTTTAATAGATTTGGTTAGCTTGGGTATAGTCGTCGATTCACATTTCGGTTTGTTTCACTTAGTCTCAACCTATCTTAATCATTTGAAACGGTTCCGATGCGTTATAATCAATTTTAATAAATTTGGTTAGTTTGGGTTAGTCGTCCAACCAACTTTCGGTTAGTTGCACTTAGTCTCAACTTATTTTGGTCATTTGAACCGGTTCCGATACGTTATAATAAATTTTAATAGATTTGGTTAGTTTGGGTTAGTCTAGTCTAGTTAGACTCCCTCCTAGCCGGACGGGAGTACGGGGTCCAGTTTTCGTTCAGCATCCTCATTTTACCCCGTCTACATGTCCTGAAAATTTCAGCCCTCTAGCTATACTGGAACATGCTTAAATAAAGGGGCGTTTCACTTTGATAAGCGTTTCATTTTTTCTGACTTTACCCTCGCTAAAGGAGTCACTTCAATAATAATTAACACACGAAAATTTTGTTGTCGACGACTGTACTAAACATATCTCGGACTAAACTAAACTGACAAGCACGTGGAGATGACAGTTAACATGTTTATCTCCCACTCTAAATTTTTGGGCGGAATTTATGTTGTCGCTTCTCTGTGGTTGATATTCTCGGTCCAAGGTCTAACACGTTTTGACATATTCTAAATTTTATGTCAAAAAGGACGTTTGCGGGCCAATACTTAATTATAATTTTTTTCCCGTATGGAAGCTCTAATAATTTGATTGGAATTGATTTTCTTGCAGAGGGAGACCTACTATAATACACTTATTTGATATTTTGATAATAAACGTATACAGGATGATCAAAAACGAAGATTCAAAATTGAGTGCAACAAACTGTCAAAAGTAAATTTTGTAAAAGGATATCTTATTCAACATTAAAAATAACTCTAACTTTGTATAAGGTTTTCTATTTCAAAATTTCGTAGTTTTCTAAATATTGGGAGTATTAACATTTTTATTGTTAAAATGTTAGCTAGCTATGGTCATTTGGCCATGACCACCAAGATAAAACAAGTGATTCTACGTTTCCATGGTACCACGTGCCAATGTCAAATCAATTGCGATCATTAATTTTGCGGGTCAACATTAAAATTAGAGTTTATTAGCCCACATTTTTTAACTATACTAGAAGGCAACTCCATGCGTAATGGCATATATTTTCTTTCAAATGCATTTTATTAAACATAAATTAATTATTATTGTGAACAATTAATAACAGCCGTATAATACTATGGTAGGTAGGTACTTTACTGTTTAATTATCACTCTTGTTTTAATTTTAAACAATACATGGCGAAAATTATATGGCGTGGTTTTCTCGAAATGTTTCCAAAACAAATTAAAATAATTATTTCCTTTAGACACGGTTGCAAGTAGAGTGTAAAAACCTTTGTTAAATTCAATATTTTATCTCTTTTATTCATTATTTCACACAATTAATTTTTATTTCAAAAAAGAACCCCAGGAACCAGGAACAATTCAATTGTTGCGTTAAGCAGACGTATCAGGCAGTCTTGGGCGGACTCGTCTTCTAAATATGAAATGTTTTTCAGGCATTGGCGGAATTAATCGAATAGATAACGCGTCTACTGTTTACAAATATGTGTCCCGAGAGGAACCTTAACGAGTATTATTGACAAAAAAAATGTATGCCACTGACTTTTTTCAACTTTCATATTTTCTTATGATTAAGCCACTAAAAATAATTTTTTTCTATTTTGCGTTCAAAATGATTCCATTTCGATACGCAAAGGAGTGTCGAAAAGAATCTCTTTTCGACACTACTTTTGTTGACTGGTTGCTATGATATTTATTAAATTGTTCAATGTCAAGGGCCACTAGCAAAAATTGCGATATCGCCTTCAATGGGATTTCTCTAGTAATAAAGACGTCAAAAATTACAAGATGGCCGCGTAACTGCTGATTGGGACTAGAATAAATTAATGTTTTTCGTTAAAAAATCTGCAAAATAGAAAAAATAGTAAAAAATACACGTTTTAAAAGACATTTAGCGCACTCTCACTTTAGGAAACTTCCCGCAAGAGGATCGTTTCCTAATTTCGTGCTCGTGCAAAAAAGTATGGTCTTTTAAAACTAGTATCTTAATATACTATTTTTTGTCTTTTGAGTTGTTTTCGTATCTTGCCTCTTTTCGAAAGAAAAGATAAAAACCACATTAATGCATGAAAATTGACAAAACGCATATTTTGTACCTTTTTGCCTGGTATGCGAAAGAAATAAGTAGGCTCTGGAAAAAATAAAAGATACAGGTTATGATCTATTGACAAATAAATAAATTTAATATTCTTGCTTGTAACTAAAGATATTTTTGTTGTTAAAGTAAATTTTTCGGTGGTGCAAATATGACTTTTAAATTCGGTTGATGAAAATCCTGAACTTAGTATTTCAATTAGCATAATTTCTTGATCCCCTGTAAATTTATCACCGCACATTTTGACGATAAAAATTGGAAATAAATATAAAGAACAGGTGAATAATGGGCTTTTTAAGATCCTTTACAGGCATAGCCGACTATATCAAAATCGGCCTCTCCTATTGGTCGTTTGCATGGCCCTCCGCTCGCTTCGCTCGCTACGGGGGCTCAAGAAAAGGAAACTAACCAGGTGCTAACCCAATCTAACCCAAGACATACCCAAAATCAATAAAAAAAACTATTTAGAAACATAATCTTTAAAAATATATATAAAAAAGCAACGGGGTTCGAACCCGTGCCTTCCAGGTGGGACCCAACTATCTAAACCTCTACACCACGAGAGCTCTTGCGACAAATTGATTGCATCACGACGACATATTGTAATACGAGATGGATCGACCAATAGGAGAGGCCGATTTTTATATAGTCGGCTACGCCTGTAAAGGATCTTTAAATGCGAATAATGAACCACGTTGCTGCATTGACTGGTACACCACATGATACAATAACGGAGAAGGTAGGATACTCAGTGGTTTCAAAATCGGTTCTCTCTGCGCATTGACGTCATAAAAAGCGGTATTCCTTTAAATTGTAATGGAAACAGCCCCAGTATATACACAAATTTTAGATTTAACTGCATAGTTTGTTTTATTTTTATAGAAAATTAAGTAAATGGAGATTTAGATGATTAATTAAAAGCAAATTTGAATGGCTAACTTCATTATTAAAGGTTTTATTTAGGATATGGATTTTTTCACTTTAGCCGATTGTGGCAAGAATTTGCAGCAGCTTATTTTATTGACTTCAGTACATTCAGCAGCACACATCACTCCACTCTCAGTGATACATTTACACCGAAAAAACGAGGAATAAAAGCTTATAATTTTTAGTACCATAGAACTTATTCTTTTTTAATTAAAACAGGTATCAAAGACGCCAGGTTCGGACATGAGAAAAATTAACATAACAATTAAACAAATAAACATATCTACTAATCTACTTGATCCATGTATAATGTTAAGTTTGTCAAATGACCTAAAACATATTTATACTAACTATTTGCTTAATCAAGCGGAACCAAAAAGAACCAACCCTGGAATCCTACTGGTCACGCTCGACCAACCAATACAAGGGACTGTACGAAATAGGCCCTTTATATTTAATGAAACTATTCTTACATTTCTAAAACATCGTATTTCAATACCGAAAAAGAATTATTGCACTCGACGCGCGTTTCGCTAACCATGTTAGCACCATCAGGAGATGATTAAAATTAAATTTGAAACTCTACCTAACTCGCTTTTATACTAAATGTTTGCTTAATCAAGCGGAACCAAAGGGACCAATCCTGGAATCCCACTAGTCACGCTCGATCAATCAATACAATGCACTATACGGAATAGGCTTACATTTAATAATTTCCATGCTTTCATATGCGTCTAATAATCTCCTATCAGTTATTATTATGAATTAATTTTAAATTTGTAATTGTTATTCTATGATTATTATCAAAAGCATGCTCGGCAACACTTGATTTTTCTGTTCTACCATACTTTAAATGAGCTATGTGTTCCTTTAATCTCGTGTATATAGATCTTCTAATTTGACCAACATACTTTTGGTTACAATCCATGCATCCAATATCATATATTCCACTTCTTTCTAATATTTCAATTTTGTCCTTTGGACCCCCTAATAATTTCTTAATGTTGAACTGACTTTGGTATACTAATTTTAAACCTACTTCCTTAAAGACTTTTTGAAGTCCTCTAGTAGTATACTGAGGATTATATGGTATCGAGACATATTTTGTATTGTCATCCTGATTGACGAAAGAAGTGGAATAACGAATGGTCTTTCTAAACAATGCCTATTAATTAGTATATTTATTAAGTTAGTATTGAAACCATTAACTTTCGCTATATTCCTAATTGTCTCCTTTTCATTATTAAATCTTTCTCTGCTGAGAGGAAAGTTAACCATACGGTGTACCAAAAAATGAAAGCTGGCCATTTTGTGTTGGTCGCAGTGGAAGGATTCATTAGGAATATATCGGTTAGTGGCACTACTTTTTCTATAAATATCAAATTCTAGTGTGTTATTATCGCTCCTAATTACTAAAGTATCCAAAAACGGAAGTTTGCCATTGTTCTCGACTTCATAAGTAAATTTAATGGTGGGGAAACGGTTGTTTAGGTTGGTTACAAAAGCGTCGATATTAGCGGTTTTTGTGTCGAAACTCGCGAAAATGTCATCAACATACCTGCACCATACCCTTGGAAAATATTCGAACTCTTGACTGATTTCATTTTCAAATTTACTCATGAACAGGTTAGCTAAGAACGACGATAAACAGTTACCCATTGCCGTGCCTTCAAGTTGTTGGTAATAGTTATTTTTATATTGAAAATAATTTTGATCCATGCAAAGTTTGGTTAGCAGAGAAAGATTTGATAATGAAAAGGAGACAATTAGGAATATAGCGAAAGTTAATGGTTTCAATACTAACTTAATAAATATACTAATTAATAGGCATTTATTTAGAAAGACCATTCGTGATTCCACTTCTTTCGTCAATCAGGATGACAATACAAAATATGTCTCGATACCCTATAATCCTCAGTATACTAGAGGACTTCAAAAAGTCTTTAAGGAAGCAGGTTTAAAATTAGTATACCAAACTCAGTTCAACATTTAGAAATTATTAGGGGGTCCAAAGGACAAAATTGAAATATTAGAAAGAAGTGGAATATATGAAATTGGATGCATGGATTGTAACCAAAAGTATGTTGGTCAAATTAGAAGATCTATACACACGAGATTAAAGGAACACATAGCTCATTTAAAGTATGGTAGAACAGAAAAATCAAGTGTTGCCGAGCATGCTTTTGATAATAATCATAGAATAACAATAAAAAATTTAAAATTAATTCATAATATAACTGATATGAGATTATTAGACGCATATGAAAGTATGGAAATTGTTAAATGTAAGAATAGTTTACATAGATATAGAGGGCCTATTCCGTATAGTCCATTGTATTGGTTGATCGAGCGTGACTAGTGGGATTCCAAAATGGGTCCCTTTGGTTCCGCTTCATTAAGCAAACATTTAGTATAAAAGCGAGTTAGGTAGAGTTTTAAATTTAGTTTTAATCATCTCCTGATGATGCTAACATGGTTAGCGAAACGCGCATCGAGTGCAATAATTCTGTTTCGGTATTGTGGATAAAACTCCGTGTTAGTGCATGTTGCCGAAGGTTCCAAACCCCAACATAGTATTCTTACATTTAATAATTTCGATGCTTTCGTATGCGTCTAATTTTCTCCTATCAGATATATTATGAATTAATCTTAAATTTTTAATTGTTATTCTATGACTATTATCAAAAGCATGCTCGACAACACTTGATTTCTCTGTTCTACCATACATTAAATTTAAATCAGCTATGTAATCCTTGAATCTCGTTTGTATAGACCTTCTAGTTTGCCCAACATATTTTTTGTTACAATCCATACAACCAGTTTCAATTTATTCTAATATTTCAATTTTTTCCTTTCGATCACCTAATAATTTCTTAATGTTAAACTGAGTTTGGTATACTAACTTTGAACCTACTTCCTTAAAAACTTTTTGGATGTAACAGGCTACGATTACATATTATACTATCGCCTCGTTTCTAGACGAAATGGCGAAGGATCATGTTAAAAATTTACATAGAGGGGGGAAAATAATCAAACATCATATTATTTATTAAAATAGGCTACAAAAATTATATAAACACCACAATCGTATTAGTATTGGAAAAGCATGGAACCCAATCCATTAAACTAGGTATTTTAAAGCAAATATTTCATACTTATGTCTTTATAATATATCAAATGTGCATGCCTACTTTTGAACGAATTAACTTTACACACACGATATATTGTTGCAGCTGGAACCACAAAGCTTCGTTGTATATTGGTATTTTCCCCTGGGTTTTGTCCTATTATGCTGTCTTTCTAAATCGAGAAAGAAACCCTTCTTCTAATCATTTGGCTTGTTTTCATTATTGCAGTTCGATAATACTCCTTGATGGCCATCCACTGTTTTCGACCTTGCTATTTATGGTTTTTAATTGCTGATTCGAGGAATTTGGAATCTAGAATATCTTTTCGCCTTTCTTGGAGGGTTGTGTCTAAAATAAAACAATAGTGATAGATTGTTTACAGATTAGCCGAGTAATTGGAGTTTGGACTATAATGCATGTAGAGTTATATTTTAAGGTTATTTAGGGATAACTAGCACTGTAATTATAACTTACTTTTTGTACACTTAATGGTCATTCTGTGGTAATTTTCTCGTTGATTTATACTTGATAATATATTGTTTTGCTTAGGTGATTACGGAATATTTTCATTTTGGGAATGAAACATTGACGTTTGTTAGAAGTATGTCATGCCACTCCGGTTTTAAACCATAGACTACACGACCGGTGGAAATCGCATCGGATCCGTCCGTCGATATCGGCTCGAGAACCACTCTAATTCGCGTGGCATTTATTGTAGGATTTAGCTATCATACGCTTGAATTTGCTGATTATATTGGATGGTATCAATGTTTAGCCCTCTAGGCTTGCATATTGACGCAGTATTCCACGGACTATCCATTATTAAAGTTCGATAATATTTCAGCTCGGAGTAGATTCTAACCTACGCTAGGAAAGTGTTCCATGTTTCATATGGTCTGTGGGGGTAACTTTCGCGGTATAATTGACAGCTTTCTGGACAAGCGCGTGGCCTTCACGGTCGACACGGTTGCCAAGTTAATGCCTTATTTGGCATAATGCTATTAGTAGCGCGTGTTGATTGTAATTTTTGACTGCCGCATAACGCGTGGGTTATATATTCCCACCAAGCATATAAAAGCAGATTCTAACTGACTTAAATCATTTCGATAATGAGTCGCTTTAGCGCTTGATTTGGCGAATCCGATAGTATGACATCATAACTTTCTAGTACTTTGTCACAAATAGGGACGCTGTTGGCAACATAGTATCTTGAGCCGGCGCGATGTTAATTCTGCTAGCCTCGTCATTTTCGGAGCAAGCCAATTTAGTTTTTATGTGATCTTGAAGGAACTAGTGGGTTTCAGTGCCGAGCTCTCGAAATTGGGAATTTTCGTTGAGATACTGATATTTAGTGTGAAATATACAGTGCCCTAGTTAGGGGATTATTCAACGAAGCCCTTGAGCAGGATTGTGGTCGTCGATGGATGATTGTAGATGAAGGAAGATTTGTAGATTCGACCACCTGCACCCACGTTTGGGGATTTGACTTTCGAGAGCTGCCACACACTTCAACACCGTTTAACATCTAAAGGTATGTTGTTTGAGTAAATTTGATACAGCTATTGTTTTGATCTGTTATTTGTTGAGGTTCCGTACCTGTTTCCTTCATATTTTGGCTTGATCACCGTGCTAATTTGCCCTATTTGTTTCAGGGGTTTCTATCTTTGGATTTCTATTCTTGGATTTCTTTTTTTGGATTTTTATTTTGGGATCATTGGTTATGGGCCTTCCATTGTCCTCTAACGATCCGGTTTCCTACCTGGATTTCCAAGCTGCATACTGAGACTCCTCCGACAACACGTGGTTTCGGAGTAACCATCAAGTTGACTGCGTGACTCGCTGTCTGAATCAAGTCTCAACGCTTACGGAGTGTGTCTCCTTGACCTTGACGCTCCAGTGATTCGACGAAAACCTGGATCCTGGATGAACTCACTGTTGGCTTGATAACGTATCAGATAAGTATTAATTAAGGATATTATCTAGGGTATTTTCGGACTTTTATTTTATTTCATTTTATTATTGTGTTTTATTTGATTGGTGATTTAGGGCGACTTAAATTAAATTTTCGGATGAATTTGCTTAATGAAAGTATTGATGGTATGACTTGATTTAAAATATAGTTACCTTCAAGTTATTTGGAAGTAACGAATTATTCTCAATAGTTAGCATAGGTATACTGGATTATCCAGCTAATCCGGATAGTTTTGGCGTGTTATTAATTCATTTCAGCGTAGTCTTGATCGCGTGTTTTACTCCTATTCAGCGTCGTATAATATAAATAGTTTTGAAACTGTTCGCATATAAGCATAGCGTATCGACGCGTAATCATATAAGTTTACCTCTGGTACGGATACCATTTAATAGGTGAATATTATACTTACATGAATCTAGTACACTTGAACTAGCCCGTTAACTTCTCGCTTATTGATTAGAGTTATTTAGAGTGTAGAAGTAGAAGAAGTTATCATATTTTTGTACCGCATAGGTTGATAACACCAATCAAACACATGTAAACGACACTTGATCACGTATTCGTATTTATAGGGCGCCGTAGATTTAACATAAAGTACTATTTAACATTAAACCGTTACTTTTAATATTCCATCTTTAGCATACATTGATATATTAATTGTCATAGCTACATATACAAGAAATTCTTCTTGTAGCAATTATTTTTCTTATTTAATTCAATAGTATAGTCACCAATACGGAATATACACTTGTTATTTTTGTTTAATTGGGGTGATATTTCTTTTTGTTTCCCCTTCCAAGTTTTTCAATAGGTTACAGCGGGGAGGAGAGCAATTCGTGGTTATTGGTCAAATCTCACTGAAGATCCAACATCAGGGCATGGCGATAAGTTAACCGCGTGGCGCTCAGGCATTATAACTCACCACCACCCTTCTCCACTGTCTAAAAGCTGGGGGCCGCCATTGTTCCTGCACTAAAGGCTGTATCACCGATTGTGTACTTGGAGATTATTGTGAAGTTGGCGATTATTGTAAACGTGTATATGTATGTAAATTAGGTTTGTATTTGTTTGGGAACTGAGCGTTACATGGAGTTCTCTAGTATACTGAGGATTATATGGCATCGAGAAATATTTTGTGTTTTCATCCTGATTAAGGAAAGAAGTGGAATACGAATGGTCTTTCTAAACAAATGCCTATTAATTAGTCTATTTATTAAGTTAGTATTGAAACCATTAACTTTCGCTATATTCTTAATTGTCTCCTTTTCATCATTAAATCTTTCTCTGCTGAGAGGAAAGTTTACCATACGGTGCCAGTATACTAAAAAATTAAAGCTGGCCATTTTCTGTTGGTCGCAGTGGAAAGAGTTATTAGGAATACATCGGTTAGTGGCAGTACTTTTTCGATAATGTCACATTCTAGTGTGTTACAATTGTTTCTAATTACTAAACTATCAAAAAATGGTTGTTGACCATTGTTCTCGACTTCATAAGTAATTTTAATAGTGGAGAAACGGTTGTTTAGTTTTATTACAAAATCTTCAATATTAACAGTTCTTGTTTGATTTCGTTACCAAAACTAAACCTCAACATAGTTGTGAAATGAAATAAAATACAGGTATCAAATTAAAATAATCATAAACAAATCGTCATTAAAATGATATTAAACTTATAGGTTAGAAAATAACCGAATTTTATTAAAATTATTACAAAAAACGTTTACCTACAATTTTTGCGACAAAGTGTCTTTGGGGAATGCATAAAATCTACTAGTTTTATCAAAGGTCTTGGCTTGATAATCACTTTTACAACCGTGCACAGCATAACGCATTTTAATTGTCAAATTTTCACTTGTTTATCCAATAAAATATAAGAATTTTAGCACTAACACTGCAAAAAAGTTATAATTTAGACCAGACAATATTTAAATTTGATATAATCCACGCAGAAACCGAAAACTAGCAAAAAAACGCAAGAAACACACTAAAGTCAATAGGAAAGAATACGATAAGACGCGATATTTACGCTCTTTACTACGACACAAAAAATTACAGATGTTCGGTCCTATGCGCAATATCTTACCCCCGTTATTGTATCATGGGTATACCAATAGTATAAAATTGTATATAATTTTCCTAGTTTAACCATCCCTTTCGCTTTAAAAACAAACGTTATCCCAATGATGTGCATTGAATCTGAAACACACTGTATACAAAATAAAAGTTTTCCTTATTTTGAAATAGGCTATAATAGAAAATAGGAAGCATGTATTTTAATTTCGAGTATAGATCTCAAGTTAATGATGTACCGGGTGTTTCACTATAAATGGATCCCCCCCTTTAACTTTCTCAACTGAGATTTTAGAAAAAAACGTTCAATACAAAAAATAAAGGTGATGGAGCGAAATTTTGTATGGCATAGCACTGTTGTATACAGGGTGTCCCATAAATGCGGGAATAAACAAAGTTATATTTTTTTAAATAGAACACCCTATATATTATTGCATATTTGGATTTTGCGGAGAATTCTAGACATATTTCAAAAATAATGTCTAATGTTACTGTTTTTGAAATATTGACAGTTGAAAATCGACCATTTACCAAGTTTGACAGCCTGTAAAATCTAAACGGCTAAAGATAGAGCAAAATGGTTTGCACTTTCCTATCTTGGTTTTTCATAAGCTATCGTTTGACACTAATTTTAGATTTAACCAGAGGTTAAATTTAACCGGAATTTCTTAACCTCTGGTTAAATAAAAAAATAGTGTCAAACGCTAGCTTATGAAAAACCAAGGTAGGAAAGTGCAAACTATTTTGCTCTATCTTTGGCCGTTTAGATTTTACAGGCTGTCAGACTTGGTAAATGGTCGATTTTCAACTGTCAATATTTTAGAAAGAGTAACAGATAGGTATAGGATATTATTTATGAAATACGTCTAGAATTATTCGCAAAATCCAAATATGCAATAGTATATAGGGTGTTCCATTTAAAAAAATATAACTTTGTTTAATCCCGCATTTATGGGATACCCTGTATACAACAGTGCTATGCCATAAAAAAATTCACTTCGTCCCCTTTATTTTTTGTATTGAACGTTTTTTTCTAAAACGTTAATTGAGAAAGTTAAAGGGGGGTCCATTTATAGTGAAACACCCGGTACTGTACAGGGTGGCTCGAATTCGGGTCTGTGTATGGGGAACTCGAAAACCGTAAGATATACAGTGTCGGTCAAATTAAAGCAAAATTGCGCATTTAAGTGCCTAACAAGATGCCGTTTAGAAAGTTTTAAAATTCCGAGTATTTACGGAGATATCCGGAAGAAACCGAAATTTTGAAAAATCGTTTTATTTTTTTCCTGGGCTTATTTAAAAACGGATTTCAAATCTAATTGCACTTTTGCATTGCCACTTTTTCCGCTCTATCCAATGATGATATCCAGTTTGAAATCCGACGTTTCGTCTGCAAGGGATCATCATCAACTTTCTTTTTTTAAATACCAACTTTAATTTTTTTTTATCGTTTTTCAGATGGTATTGGGGTATTAATATGAGTGTGTGCTTTTTTTATTATTTTTTTATAATTTTTATTTTATATATTTTGCTTTTGCGTGATTCTAAATAATTTAAGGTAGGTACTTTTGAAATTTTCATATTCTATAAAAATATTTTATTTGTTTTTTGCATTAAGTGGAAAATTGGAGCCAGTATTAAAAATTTAAAATATTTTTTTTTACGAGGATATGGCCATGAACTATTACTCAAACAAGTTGCTTAGTGCATTTTATTTATAAGCAAAATTCGAATAGGTGTTTTTCAATCAAAGTTCCTATAGTATCACGTAGTATGATTATAAATTGTTGATGTTCTCTATTAAATACATTTTTTAATTGGTTAAAAGTTGGGAATATTTTATCTTTGCAGTAAGTAACTTGTTTGAGTAGTTCATGACCATATTCTCGTAAGAAATAATTTTACTATTTTTTATTTTTAATACGCTCCAATTTTCCACTTAATACAAAAAACAAAATAAAATATTTTTATAGAATATAAAAATTTCAAAGGAACCTACCTTAAATTATTTAAAATTACGCCAAAGCAAAATATATAATTAAAAAAAAATAATAAAAATTAAAAAAAAAAAAAATAAAAAAAATAAAAAAATAATAAAAACACATAGTCACATTAATAACGCCAATACCATCTGAAAAACGATAAAAAAAATTAAAATTCGTATTTAAAAAAAGAAAGTTGATAATGATCCCTTGAAGACGAAACATCGGATTTCAAACTGGATACCATCATTAGATAGAGCGAAAAAAGTGGCAATGCAAAAGTGTAATTCAATTTGAAATCCGTTTTTAAATAAGCCCAGGAAAAAAATAAAACGATTTTTAAAAATTTCGTTTTTTTTCCGGATATCTCCGGAAAGACTCGGAATTTTAAAACTTTCTAAACGGCATATTGCTAGGCACCTAAATGCGCAATTTTGCCTTAATTTGACCGACACTGTATC
Source organism: Pissodes strobi (assembly GCA_016904865.1). NCBI lineage: Eukaryota > Metazoa > Arthropoda > Insecta > Coleoptera > Curculionidae > Pissodes > Pissodes strobi. The sequence continues at coordinate 1,075 of JAEQML010073473.1, read as the reverse complement.
TCTTACGGTTTTCGAGTTCCCGATACCTAGACACGAATTCGAGTCACCCTGTTCATTGAAAGTTACACTAATATGCTTCGCAACACGTTACTGGATTTTAAATTGCACGCTTCCTTGAAATTTCCCTGGACGCTACCGTTTTGATTGATTAGAGCCAACGTTTCGTTTTTTTGCAGGACAATGACATCTCTTTGCTTCGTTTGTAATTTGCCAATTCTCTCTCATCAAGTGGGCCTTGTTTGGCAGGGAGGTAATGGATGGGATGATCTGGTTCGAGAGCAGGTAAATACAATCTAATTATACTTAGTGCCTGCATGCATCAATCACTTAAAGTTTCGTTGTGTTAAATATATATGTAGTTAATCACATTTAAGAGGTATGGTGTCATAATTTTTATTTATTTATTATATAATTTACAAGCAGAGCCCATTGCAGAGTTCATATAAAATATACCGACTATACCGACTATGCTTAAGAGGTGATAACTATACATAACCCTACTAGGCAAACCTTAACTTACATGTAATTTCAATCTAGGCACGGCAGCTCTTATGTCGTTATGACATGAGGTTCAGGCGGCTCGTTAGTGGAAAATATTGCAGTTGTTTAGACGAACCTGATGCTGACGATACAGAGTAGAATCAGCAACTGCTCTCAACTTCAAAATATAAGTTCGCACAAGCAATTATGATCATATTTAGGCTCCATCTGCAGCAAATTAAAAAGAATTCGAACTCTATTCTGAAGCTGAGATAAGCTCTGCGGAAAGCTCTTACTGGTGATCTCGTTAGAGATATGTAAAAATAAAAGATATTTAAATACAATATTATCACGCTATGGACTGGTACCTACTAAAAATATTGACTTATTTTACTCCCTAATGGGCCAATTTAAGTGCAGGTAAACTAACTAAAAAATTCACTGGCTTTGAAGTGTTAAGGTACGAAAACTACACCTATTTGGCGACTACAAAAATTGTTTATGTTTGAATATTACGTTATTTTTATCAAATGCTCAGATGGTAATATTGATGAATCTCACCAAATCCTGTCTCGGTGGAGTACCCACGCCCACG
>JAEQML010073472.1:0-14953 GCA_016904865.1 Pissodes strobi | reverse complement strand
AACTGCGGGAGAAATACTGATACCGACTCCAATAATCCGTGGTAGTAGACGCAGTACACAAAAAAAATCCGATTCGTCCGATCCGTACCGTCCGTCCGATGACGATTAGTGGACGCGTACCTTAAGGACTTTATTCTGATAAAATAGTCTGGATTGAAGCAGAAAATCGACACATATAAACTAAATCCAAATTTTTCACTATTTAAAAATATTGATGTCAATAATCTATATCATTGTATTAAATAAAAATCTCTCCATAAGATGTTATGCTATAAGGGTCGTTAGTTTGGGTTACCTACGACTAAAAAAATATTACGGAACTTCAGGCAGCTTGTAATAACGACTATACAATACATGGTTCATTTTATCAGGTCTGTTAACCACAACTACCCCCCAAGAGGTAAAAAACTATCTTAGTAAAATGGTATACCTACACAATTCTTTATGTGAAATACTTAAAATAAAATACGAAAAAGATATTGCTCATTTAAGATCGGAGTACTCTCTAGTAGAAACAACTTGGTTATGGAGGCAAACCTGTGGCCTAAGGATGTAAAAATAAACAAATAGGAGTTTCAGAAAAAATGTAGCCTTGTTCCACTATAACATCCAATCTGTTAGAAATAAGGTACATCAATCTGAAGCATTTTTAGCTGAACAAAATTTGGATTTCTTATGTCTCACTGAACATTGGCTAAATTCCAGTAAAATGAATGCATTTAAACTTGAGCAATATAAGGTTGCAGGTTTCTCAACAAGAGTACAAAGCCTTGGGGGAGGTACCATGATATTGGTTAGGGAAAATTTTAATTTTATGTTTTTAGACAATTTTAGTGTTTTTAATATTGAAAAATGTATAGAGCTGCCTTGAAAACTTCTAGGGTTATACCAATCTGTAAACAGAAGGGAAACAGGGAGGATGTGGCAAATTACCGTCCTATATATATGGGAAAATATTTGAAATGTTGCTCAAGGCCAGGCTCGTCAATTATATTGAGAAACATAATTCGGCTTCAGAAAGAGTCACTCGACTATCAAGGCCATATTAAAACTTGTGGAGGGCATAGTTGGAGGCTTTAAAGAGGGCAAAATCACAGGTATTACTCTTCTGGACCTTTGCAAGGCCTTTGACTGTATTGACCATGAAAGGCTTTTGTTTAAATCTGAGCACTATTATAGTATTAGGGGCCTGCCATTACAGCTGCTAAAATCAGGCCTATGGATACTTCACGGAGTGTAAAATTCTTGGGAGTAACTTTAGATGCTAGGTTAGATTGGAAACAACATGTGAACTATGTGGCGGGGGATCATTCCCGTTACTGTTATGCTCCCAGAATATTGTCAGAAAATGTAAGTGTTAATGTGGCGATGACGGCAACTACGCGTATGTGAATTCAAGGCTGACATATGGTGTAATTTTCTGGGGTAACTCTGTGGATGTTCCTCGGATACTTGTATTATAAAAACGCTATCTCCGTAGTATCTACAAATTAAATCAACAAGAGAGCTGCAGACCAGTATTTATCAAGAAATTTTTTTTTACATTCATTAATATTTACATTTTGGAATCTTTCTGACAGGGTGCAGTCTGTTGGCAGTAGGGGTGATTTGTCGGGTTCCCAGAGAGTTAAGTATGGAGTGCCCCCAGAGCTCAATCCTGGGACCAATTCTTTTTATCCTGTACATAAATGACCTAACCCACTATCTTGATCCAGATTCCTGCATACTCTATGCAGATGACACAAATATAATCTCCCCAGACTCTGACCTCCCAACGCTTAATGACAAGATGACTACTGCTGAGGAAAGGGGGAGGGAGTGGTTCATTCAAAATAAGTTGAGCACGAATGCCCAGAAAACCCAAAAACTTGTCCTTTCATCAAATGCTCGGCTCTGCACTGGGGATTCCGTAAGATTGTTGGGTATTTTTCTTGATAAACTCTTGATGATAAACTAAATTACAAACAAGATGGCGACGGGTGAGCATCGCCAGTCTGATAGTGCTCTAGAAAAAGTTAATTTTGAGTGCTATAAAACGCGCCAATGCAATGTAGTTATTGTGTGTGCATTAATTGCGGAAAGTCCTTTCACAAGTCCTGTGCCGAAAGGGATTATGCAGGGAAGATGAAATTCATCGACTCGACCAGAGTTGTGTGCTGTAACGGTGATCATAACATAACCCCAAAATCATCCCAACAAGAAGTCGACATCCTGAAAGTACTGGTGAGCGAACTTCAGGATAAGAATAGACTTCTAGAAGAGAATGCAGCCCTACTACGAGGGAAAATCAGGTATTTAGAGGAAAAACAACATAACTCAAATCCAACAAAAAATTCCATAAAAGGAGATGACGCCAAAAGCGCGGGAAACCAGAGTGACCAGAGTCATGAAATTCGAGAAAATGAGAACGGTACTTTGGCTGCCCTGACCTCGGCTCCACTAGCAACAGGAACTCCAACGCCTGCGGAGATAAGTATTGATAAGTTGAAAACAAATAAAGTAGAAAATGCCACAAACAAAAGCGAAGAGGCTCCAGTAGCGGCGGGTACCGACGCGACCCAAGAAAAAGAAGAATCAAATAACACAAACGTCAATATCACCGATGTAAACTTTGTAAACAGTGAAACAGAACCGCCACATAAATGGACAGTTGTCAAGAATAGACGTTCTAGAAAGTCAACACAGGCTGATAATAGACCAAACCACTAAAAGGTCTAAACAAGCACACAAATTTACTCCAGGTAGCCAATAAGCTGCTGTGGATATTCATTTCGAGACTGTCCAATAAAACGGAATCTTCAGCAATCGTGGAATTTCTAAAAAGCAATCAGTTGGATGCCGACTTTGTCTGCGACAAGATGGTAACCAAGTCTAAAGGGTAGTTCATATAGCAACGAATCACGAAATACGAATCACGAATTTTAACGCCATTGGTCACAATAATTGACGGGAGAGTTGACAGGTGCATAATTTAAGATTTTACTAATTCGTGAAATTTAAAATCTACGGCGCGGGAAACTTGAGTTCATTTCAAGATTTTACGAATTCGTGAAAAATTTCGGCCGATTTGACAGTTTGCATATTGGTTTTAAGGTTAGATTAATTTAGTTTTGATTTGTTTTCGTTATTTTTTCGTATGTATGATGTTTGATTCGCCCTTATATATTTACGTATACTATGTGAAAAGTTTTATGTAAATAAGATATTTTTTGTTTTTATAATTATTATAAGATAAGCTATATGACAACCGGCAGCTAAATATCTTAAAATAAAATATGAAAATAATAATGAACTACGGTTGATATTGACGCTCTACTGTACCGATAATATTAACTGCTGGTGATAAAAGTTGTATCTTAAAATATACCTATATCTAAGTGTAAGAGATAACGTCTCTGGTGCTGAAATTGGCTCTCGGGTGTGGTATTTTTTTTGTATATGGAGGAATATTTTCCACAAGGAAATCGAAGTCTTTCAAAGACATTTTATGGTAGTTCCTAAATATTTTCTCCTCATTTGCCCTAATTTTTTGCACGAAATTATGATACTCCATGCGACCACTGTTGCTTAAAGATCTCACAGACACCAATAGACCTATTCCTATTATTCTTTTTTGTCGCATCTTAAGCAACAAGTAAGCTCCTATTACACGTCTACGTCTATGTCGGCAATAAAATACATTCATATTAGAATATTAATTATTAATTTTGAAAAACACAAAAAGGAAACACAGTGAAAATTTGACATTTCTTAGAAACGTCTACGAATTTCGTCTTCGTATGAAATAGTCACTTTCACGAATTTGTAAAAACAACGATTCGTGATTCGTGTTTCGTGATTCGCTATATGAACTCGGCTTAAGAATGTTACTTCATTCAAACTTGGAGTGCCGAGGGAACTGCAGGATAGAGTTATGGACCCGGAACTCTGGCCAGAGGGTGTCCAAATAAACCATTTTCGGAATCTGCAAAGCCACTCACCAAGAAAATCTCGCACATGTGAAGCCTTTCTTGCTGCACAAGGTACCATCAAGAAACATCACTTCACCTACAGCCACTGACTCATTGGAGACAAACTAAAGTAGAAGGGAATTTGTAGGTACAAAATATAATAAAAATGTAGATAGGAAATTGGAAACAAACATTTCTAAAAAAAAAAGTTCTTTATCTTGCATGCCAATGTTCAACGTATCCATAGTAAAGTTGCTGACTTTGAAATATTGCTTAAAGATAAATCAATCGACAGTTTTTGTGTTAATGAGCACTGGCTTACACAAGATGAGCTAAGTGTAATAAGCATAGAGGGTTTTGGTGCTGCTGCTAGCTTTTGCAGGAGCAATAAACTACATGGTGGTGTAGCTATCTTTTTAAAGAATGGATTCCAACATACCCCAATTGACTTAAGAATCTTATGTATTGAGCAAATTTGTGAGGTTGTGGGAGTTCTTCTCAATGAAATACATACCCAAGTTATCACAATTTATAGATCTCCAAATGGGGATCCTAAACAAGCTTGATCTCTCTAAACATACTTTTATCACAGGTGACTTTAATGTACATCTTAATAGTAATGACCCCAGGGCTTTAAAGTTATGTAACTCATTTACAACCTTTTATCTGCAGAGCTTAATAGATTTTAACACGCGTGGGAGTGTCTGCCTCGATAATATTTTTGCTGATTTGGAGCGTGGTCGTATGGCCCTCACTGGGGTGGACCTGCAGCATGTGTCTGACCATGTTGAGGTGCTTGTCGAGTGCAATATTGACCAGGTGTTAATAGGAAGAACACTCTCTCTGTATAATCGGATTGAACATCAATCATGGGATTTTGTGGCCGACTGTGCTTTGGACGTGGAGGACAAATTTCAGATGTTTGTGGATGTGATTGTTGGGGCGATCGAGGCGAGCTTCCCACTTAATTCGAGGTTGGTCTGTCCCACACCAAGAGGGCATCAGGTAGATTGGTTTCATGAGAGTCTACGGAATATGCGTGAACGGCTACAATTTGTTTCTTCTCTCAATTCTAATGCCCATACATATGGTAAGAGAATACAGAAAATCGTATCGAAAAGAAATTTCCCGTGCTAAAATAGCAGCACATGACAATTACATTAACAATGCATCCAACCGACAAACTGCTATGTGGCATGTCACAAGGGGAAATCAGCCCAATGGTGTCTCAAGATCTTCAGAGACCTCAACTGCTGAAAAATTTAACGATTTCGTTGCTAATGTGGTTGCTAGGGTTATAAATGATCTACCACCCCCGGTTAATCACTTTTCCGACTACTTAAGCAATGTTTTACCAAATCCCGCCTTTAACTTTAAAGAAATATCATTTAATGACACAAGAGAAATAATTACAAATATGAAAAACAATAAAAGTAAGGATAAGTTATGACATAGACGTAAGACTCATTAAAACCTTAAAACATCTTAGAGCCTACCCATTGACTAAGCTTATTAATCAAGCTACTGTTCTCTCTAAATTTCCATCGGTACTAAAAAAAAGCTGAAACCATTCCCACATACAAGAATAAAGGCTCTGTTGATGATTGCGCAAATTATCGTCCAATCTCGTTGCTGCCAATTTTATCAAAAGTCTTTGAGTCCGCGTTAAAGATACAAATCACTGAGCACTTTGAAACGAATAACATTTTTTCTCATCACCAGTTTGGCTTCCGTAACATGAGAACAACTACCCTTGCCATTGATTGTCTTGTGGGTCATATTCTGGATAGCTTTGAGGTGGGACATGACACACACGCTTCCTGCCTGGATCTAACCAAGGCGTTTGATTGTATATGGCATAGCATCATACTTAAGAAGCCCTCGTTTTGCGGTTTTGAGTTGGGTAGTGTAGAACTGCTCAACTCATATCTCTCGGATCTTACACAATTTGTCTCATACAACCGGAGTAGCTCTAGGAGCCAAGAGATTCATTAAGGAAGCATGGCAAATAACCAAAGCAACGGCAATCTCATCCTATTCGCCGATGACACAACTTTTGAGGGATATCACCCCTCTCGTATTGATGAGTCTCCGATCGTTGCTACAATGACCAACATTAAAGGCTGGTTTCTGGCAAATAGACTATGTATGAATGGGGAAAAAACTCAAACTATCAATTTTAGCCTGAGGCGGGAGCATGCTGACCACCATTTGCTGGCTGACTGCGTGAAAGAAATAAACTTTCTCGGCGTCTGTCTGAATGATACATTATCGTGGGAAGGTTATGCCGTTCGGCTTAGGAAAAGATTGTCAAAATCCATATATTTGATTCAGAATCTGTCAACGTGTGTGTCTTTGGACACACTTCTTTCGGCTTACTATGGTTACTTTGGGTCAAACATGTCCTATGCGATTCTAGTGTGGGGTCATTCCAGCCATTCAAGTAAAATATTCAAACTACAACGTAAATGTATCCGAATAATTTCAGGGTTGGGATACCGCGAGGACTACCGACAGAGTTTCATTCGCCTCGGCATAATGACCATTCCATGCGTCTATGTCTTACAGTGTATTATGTACATTAAACAAAATATACAAGACTTCAAATCGCACACTGACATTCACACGTATCATACCAGAAACAACTCAAACCTAGTTCCTAATCATCTCCGCCTTACTAGGGCTAGGAGTGGCACCAACTTCTATAGCATAAAATTCTTTAATTGGCTGCCGCATATCAGAATATTGGATGAAAAAAAGTTCATGTCAGTGATAAAGAGTCATTTAGTACAGAATGCCTTTTATTCAATTGAGGAGTATCTGCAGAGTCCCTTTTGCTTCACTAAATCCTAAATTTTATTCTAATTTTAAATTTGTGTTATGTATTTACATGTATTTTATTCTATTGAATTATTTGTAATATTATTGTTTTATTGAATAACTTGTTGCTAAGTCATTTATTATTTACGCTTATTATATGTTGTTTATTGTGATATTATGTTATTTCGCATAAATCTGTATACATGTATATACATTGCATGTTTTACCTATTTTTTATGACTTGTAAAAATACTTTGTCAAAAGTGTAATTTTACTAATAAAATTCTATTCTATTCTGGCACTGTCACATCGATCAACTTTGTAGAAGACTTTCTACCAGCACCTTTGTGCTAAGAAGATTAAGGCAACTGGTGGATGACTCGACCCTGCTCACCGCATATTATGCATTCTTCTTCAGTCATCTCTCATATGGTACCTTACTTTGGGGAAATTCAGGTCGGGCTATTGAAGCTTTTCGCTTGCAAAAAAGAGCAGTTCGAGTTATTGTAGGAGCAGGTTGCAGGGAACACTGCAAACCTTTTTTCATCCAGCATAAACTCCTGACTCTACCAGAAATATAGCCGTATCAATATATTGTAGAAATTCATAGTAAAGAGGGTGTGCTATTTAGGAATTAGGATATTCACGAACATAGTACCAGGGCTGCAAATCAGTTGCGACCTGAAATGCTTCAACTGCAGATTTCCAAAACTAACTCACTGCCTCTTAATGCCTATAACAAGCTTAATGTTACCACTAAAGCTCTGAACCCAATACAATTTAAATCAACAGTTAAGGGATACCTCATAAAAAATGCCTTTTACAGTGTCTCTGAGTATATGGATGCACCTCTCATGGATTAGAGTCATAAACAAACCTTTATAGATCAGTTGACTTTTGAATCCCGGGAAACACATTTTATCTACATGTATGTAGTCTAGTCATTTTAACTTTTTCAATAAATTTAAAAAAAGCATTACATCTGTGTACACGTTGTGAACACTTTATTTTATCTGTTTTTTGTGTGACAATTTTATCTATGTAAATGTGAAGTGTTGGGTTTTTAGATTTGTACACTTTGTGTTCCTAAAGTTTTGTCCATGTGACTCTTCTTACCTATGAACATTCCATGCTGTCATAATGTCATATTGTAACAACAGGTGTGTTTTAAATTTCATTTGTACCTATAATTATTACCATTTTATTAGGTTTTATGTTTTATTATTATTTTTTTAAAACTGACTTGTGTAAACAAATTCATTTGTAAAGCATGCAATATATTCATTCATTCATTCATCCCTTCACACAGCTTACTTAATTTATTGTTAATGGATTTTAGACCGAATTAATAGAACGGCTCTGTATGCATAAACAACTTTATTATCAACACCTTTATTGCCACTATATTAAATATCATTCAAAACATTTGAACAACGTTCAACCATAAACTATCTTAGAGGTAACACTAAAAGTTTAAATATATTAATAACAACTACTCTTTGGCATTTTCAAATAAAGTCTAATAAATTTGAATTTTACTAAAGTGGGCCAAATGGAATGGGAGGGGGCTCATATATAAGTTGCCATTGCTGGTAGGAAAGAGTAAATATCAAAGATTCTACCATATGTCTCTTTCTTCCGAGATAAAAAATGAATATGCATTTAACTAATCAAAATTATGATTTAATTTATTAGGTAAATGAAATTGTCCCCAAAACACGTTTTTTTTTTAGTTTTCATCTTTTGCAAAAAACTGTATTACATTATGAAACATACCTTAAATTTTCTAAGGATATATGGTTGTGCCTGATTTTTTTTCAGTGTTAATAGGTGGGTAGAGTAAAAAAACTTGGTATGTGCTAAAAAATAACACAGGGACTCATATATGAAAGTGCAAATATAATAATAGTAAATAATCATCTAGCTGTGGTCTAACAATAATAATTAATGATAAAATATGGTCCCTTGCCATTGCTTTTTAATAGATAGATAGATAGTTATTGGTAATAATACACACAGTGTTTTTACAAGTCAGTAGGTACAAAATATAAAATGAAAAATCTAAAAATTGAAATATATTAGAATCTAAAATCTAAACATATTAAAAACCAAATTTCTGTTCGAAAAGAAATTTACATAATAGGTACAACAACAATACAATACACTATCATAAAACTACTAAACACATTATTAAAGATACATAACATTGAAATATCACAATTACTATCTTCCTCGAGAGAGTAAAAAGATTTTTTTATTAAATATTTCTATTATTATAATTAAGAAGTTTCTCTCTGGTAATACCCTGATGCTCAAAGGTAGGACATTAAAAAATGATACAGCATAATAGCCAGATCCCCTACATGTTCTTGCAAGTCTATGAAAGGGCTGCACAAGGTTAGTGTTGTTACGAGTAGGATAGCCATGCATGTTGTTATGTTTAATATATTTACTGATACTCTAGGTAAGGCAGGATATACATTGAAAGATGAAAATACAAGGGAAGGTAAGTATTCGTAGCTCTGAGAAACAATGACAACAGTCGCAATATCCCAACCCCATCATCACACAAACACATCTACGTTGTAGGTTAAATATTTTAAGCATGTGTGCTGAGTGGCCCCAAGTCAGTATCGCATGACATAGCAGAGTAGAAATAGCCATGATATGCTGACATAAGTGTTTTCCTAGAGACACTTTTTCCCAGGCTTCTTATCAGATAAATAGTTTTAGAGAGCCTAGCGGCTAGTTGGCTGACCTGCTATACCCATGTCAAACCTAGGTCCAGATATGCACCCAGAACCTTAACAGAATTGCTCAGGGGGAGGTCAGGTTGTGAAGTCTTGAGAGAAAAGTTCATGTTCTGTGTTTTGGTATTATTCAGACTCAGTTTGTTGGATTTAAACAAAACCAATTTTTTACATGTAGTTGCATCTCTGAGGCAATATCTGTTATGGGTTCAGAGGGACGATACTGATGCAGGCTGGTTGTATCATCTGCAAATAGGACTAGCTTTGGGTTATCAGCAGAGTTTGGCAGGTCATTAATGTATATTAGAAATAGTAAGGGGCCTAGGACAGAATCTTGCGGAACTCCGTGTCTGTTGGTTTGTTTTTGTGAGACTCCTCCACCGCAAGAGACATATTGCAATCAGTTAGATGGATATGAATCAACAAAGGCTATACTTCCAGGGTTAAATTTATAGTATGTAAGCTTATACAGTAAAATCTCAAATGAGAAACAATTAAAAGCCCTTTGTTAAGTCAAAAATGAGGCATAGGTGTCCAACCCCCCATCCAAACCTTCAGTGAATATTCAGTCAGCCCATATATGGCTAGTGTGGTGGAGCATTTATTTCTAAAACCAAATTGAAATTTTGTGAAAATGTCGTTATTTTCAAAATGGGCATTAATCTGTTCTAGATTTTTTGAAAAAATAGGGAGAAGAGAAATAGGCCGAAAATTTATTTGGTCTTCTATCGGGCCTTTGTTTTTATGGATTGGCACAACTTTAGCGATTTTTAATGTCGTAGGTAATGAATTAAGGGATATGCACCAGTTGAACAGGTTGGCCAATGGATATACAATAATGTTTTTGAGACTTTTAACAAGTTTTATATTCATATTGTGACAGTCCTTGCTATTGGAATTCTTTAAAGATTGTTGCACCTTTTACATTTAAAGTAGTTAATGAGAGAAACATGTAAATAATAACTAATCATCCACATACAAAGCATGAAATAACCAAATATTTTACACTTTTGGAAAGCAATTGCCTACTTACTCAATAAGACACTGATCGTTTTCTTCCTTAATCATAGATGCATTGAGTTGATCAAACTTTGAATAAGTCTCGGTCTCCTCTTTAACTACACTTGCCAAACTTTCCAGAAAAATTATTAACTCTGGTATTGGTTTAGTTTTATTATTTTCCAGACTGCTGCACATGGTCATATTGGAGCTGTTGGATTTCCACTGGAAAACCGGGACTAATTTCTAGTCGAGTTCACAAAAGATTCTAAAATCAAAAAAAGTGTTTTATCCTTAGAGTATATGATCAAATCCCAATCACAATAGTATATTTCTCTATAATCTAGCTTATAATAATAACAGAGCAACACCCTCACCCTCTACCCTCTATAATAAAAGTTCCAAAGGGTTTTTGAACAGATTATTTACACAGACCACAAAATTCAAAATAATATTTTGTGACAGCAGAGCAGAGACATGATATGAACCAACGCCACCTAGATGGCGTTGCATGAACTTTGAATTATTGAAATGCATGTAAACGAACTTTGAATTGCAACCCCTTCAAGACAAGATCCCAGATAAGTTACACTCCTGTTGGATCGAGGGCCCTATTAGGCGCATTTAAAGATCCTTTACACAAATAGTGCACTGTGTAAAAATCTACCTCTCCTATTGGTCGATCCAGCTAGTAGTTTTCGTGGTGTAGAGGTTTATACAGCTGAGTCTCACCTGGACGGCCGGGGTTCGAACCGTTGCTATTTTTTATTATTTTTTTTAAGATTATGTTTCTAAACAATTTTTTTCTTGATTTTGGATGTCTTGGGTTAGTTTCATTTTCTTGAGCCCCCATAGCGAACGAAGCGAGCGGAGGGCCATGCGGATCGACCAATAGGAAAGGCCGATTTCTATATAGTGCACTATTTGTGTAAAGGATCTTATAATACCTATTAGGGGGCGACCGCGACCTTGTCTGGCTCTGGGCCATGTCATGTCACAACCACCGACTTTTTCAAACGGCACAGACCATTGACAAGAGAAGCGAGTGGACGGGTAAAACCGGCAGCTGTTCTGTTACGGGTTGGCTCCACGATTTGACAAGCGTCATACATTTTCGTCACTAAATTATATATAATAGGTTTGTTCTAGCATGAAATTTCGGACGGTTTGAAGCCAGCGGAGTTTGCGCATAACGATATAAGCGTCGCTTTTATTGCTATGCGCAAACTCCGCTGGCTTCAAACCGTCCGAAATTTCATGCTAGAACAAACCCATTATTTTATACTCATAATACTTCTATTACTGGCTTAAATCACAAAATGCAATGATTGAATTATAAGAAATAATATATTTCCTTAAAACTTCAAAACAATGTACGCAACTGCGCAACAGGCCATTTTCAAGGAATTATGTGATTCTTATTAGCAATCATGACTGAAAAATGTTAACAAAGCTAGTATAAAATTACAAAGAAAGTATACTTGTAATCATATTTTGAAATAATCTATATCTCAGCTCACACAAAAAAAATAAATAATAAATATTAGCGTCAGCAAGAACTAGGTGTAAACTATATTTACCTATGAAAAGTAATTCCAAACTCCTTTCGGTCATTGCGACTTTTACAGCCATAAGCACAACAAAACACCATATTATTATGGACAAATTGAAGTATTTTGAGAGTTTTTCACACCAAAAATCACCAAAATACCCGGAGGTGTCGTTTTGAATGTCTGGCTCTTATTAATGGCGTCCGTTCGATTTTTGTTGTCAAAGGCACAGACAGAAGCACCACACTGGGTACTTCCTTTGGCTATGGACAAACACTTATACACTGTACAGACGACGCTGGCTGGGACGTCCGCCTTCCTTGAAGAGACAAATCGGTCCTTGAACGTTTGCCACGCGTTGCGCAAAATGGCGTCGAAAAGGAGCCGCTCCAACCCGCGATGTTACCTCGACCAAGAATGAACCGGAAGTAACAGCAGAGATATAGATAGCGAGCAGCGGTTACAACCCATAATGCATATTATATTTTCAGTTCGTAGTGTACTTGTAAATGTATGCGATTTAAAGAGCTGCAATTGGCAAGTATATAGCCCTCCGCTCGCTCCGAGGCTCAAGAAAAAGAAACTAACCAAGTGCTAACCCAAGAAAAACCCAAAAATCAAGAAAAAACTGTTTATTAAAAAAAAACCGACGGGATTTGAACCCGCGTCGCCGAAGTGAAGGCCAACCATGCAGAATGCAGACCCTCTAGACCATCTGCTGACTTCAGAGTTGCTAACTGTTCTGACCCGTTTTCTCCTCAGAAACTTGCGCGATTCCCCAGAATTCCCTCATGAATTTTTTAGGTTTGTCAGATTTGGTTGGTCATAATGGCAACATGATTTCGGGTCTATTCATTAAAATAGCAAAAAATAAATTAAAAATGGTTTATTTAGTTTTATGAATGAAGAAATCACGTGAAAATATAATACATGTTGCTTTTTCTGTCGATATATTTAAAGTGTTACAAAATCCCCACAGTGGTTATATCCCAACACCTGTTGAAATTCCCCACGTTTTGGGGAATTTCCCACAGATTGACAACCCTGGCTGACTTACAAACAACTTGTTGCATCGCAAAGACATGCGTCACCTCATAATAGAGGTCGGTGGGCGGTGGCGTCCACGGTCCTCAGGGGCCGTAGGTGGCGTCACCTCACGTAGCTAGCCAATCACGCGCCTCTTGTTCACAAGTGCACTATGAATTGAAATCTCGCAAGAACGTTAACTATCGGGCAGCAGTTAAGATAATTAATTTGTTACTTTTTTTCACTCACTAACACTAACATTATTAAGACTATTTAAACTTACAATCTCATTAGAAAACTGATGGTTCTTATCTGCAGACTTTAGATTATGTAGTTCTTCCCGGGTTTCAAGTAATTCCAATTTAGTGCTTTTTAGATCTCGCATGTATACTTCTTCAGCTTTGGAAAGAACTTCAATGGACGTAAGCATATTTTCTCTGGTTACCATAGCGTCTTCCAGTTCTTTTTGGTGTTAATTAATTGCTGCTCAAGATTATCAATTTGTTTTAAGAAAAAGTTGTTTTTTTTTCTGCAATTTCAGCAATTTTCATGTTCAGTTCTGATATATGCTTTTTTGGCTGCTTAGTTTGACTGACAATTCCTGTTCAGTAGCACAGGCCTCTACAAAATCCTGGGTTCTTTCTAATTGTTTTAAATAATCATTTTTACCCAATAAGTCCATATTCAGGCTAGAGATAATGCCTTGAAGTTCATTTGTGGTTACACGCAATTTTTGGATAGTCTTGTATTTTATTTTTGCACTCGGGGCACAAAAAAACGACAACTCGTTGAACTAGGGCTATAGCCTGAGCTTCTGTGGTTGTTAAGTTAGCACAAACCGTGCATAACCTTTTACTGCATGCATCACAATTAGTACCAAACAATTCATCGTCTTTGGGCCTTCCCTTGAAAACACATCTTTTGGAGCAGTTTTCGCAGTTTAAATCCGACATGTTAACACGCACTAGTGGAATTTACTCCTCAAACAAAGACAAACCAATCCCACAGGCGTAAACAGGTCATTCCTCTGAGGATCACCCAATTAAATGAAAATATTTGAACAGAAACCATAAAAATTTCTACTCAGAGAATGACCCACAGGAATTTCTTCATGATAAATAACTGATGAGTATATTTACAATGCATTCCTGATTTCATTGTCTAAACTGGAAATCACTAATACAGCACTTTAAGTAGCAGGTAATTTAATTAATATTACATGTACTTGTAGGAATCACATTAAGTCGCGCTTAAGTTTTAACAGACACATCGATAATGAGATATTAAGGGCCTCAAGAATGTTGGGTTTTCTGCGGCGTACTTGTAGAGATATCTGTGATATTGTCACGAGTAGCTTAGGGGGTAGCTCGTTTATTTAAAGAATAACTTCTCAGAGAAGAGCCTCGTCGCGATTAGTACAATGACGGGGTCTCAATGCTTCCTTTAATCTATCACTGGATGTTCTACTCGTGAGGACACACCTTGTTTAGCGTGCCGGGGGGTAACTGAGGTAGACCGGGATCGCGTTACGTGGGGTAAGAAGAGATGATAAAGTAAGCACGTTTAGTTTATAACAATAACAATGTATTAACGATAAAACTTTTAACAACAATTATTGGTCAGAAAAAATGAGATTCTATTATACCCGATTACTACGGTGCGCATGTTTTCGCGATTTGAGGTACTGTTTATAGGGCTTTCTTTACCGTCTTATATTTTATAGTTTTTCTTAAGAGTTGGGTTTTATTTAAGAGCACTAAGAGATTTCACTAAACTTTTTAACTGACTATTTAGACACTTGTCTTTCACAACACTCTGACAAACTTCTTGTCAAGACTTTACTATGGAGGTTGTGCAA
>JAEQML010073469.1:0-14953 GCA_016904865.1 Pissodes strobi | reverse complement strand
GGCATTTACAGTTCGCAATTTAGAAGATAGCTACTTGAAATTTGGCAGAGGTAGATGTCCACAAACCCTCGAAGCCTGTTGATTTTGGTTACGATCAGTTAATATACAGGGTGTGAAAACAGGACAAGTTTTTGTTTTTTGGCAATGAGAGGTAGCAATATTGAAGATAGCGACCTGAAATTTGACATAGAGGTAGATGTCCACAAACCCTCGAAGCCTGTTGATTTTGGTTACGGTCGGTTAATATACAGGGTGTGAAAACAGGACATGTTTTTGTTTTTTGGCATTGAGAGGTAGCAATATTGAAGATAGCGACTTGAAATTTGGCATAGATGTAGAGGTCCACAAACCCTTGAAGCCCATTGATTTTGGTTAAGATCTGTTAATATACAGGGTGTGAAAACAGGACAAGTTACCGTTTTTTGGCATTTTTGTCTGTGTAAACACGGACCAACTTTTCTTTTTTTTCGATGTCAATTTAAAAGTAGAGGTGAAATTATGTTAGCATTTTGTGTTGACAACATGGTTACCATAGCAACCAATTAATAATATTTATATCACTAATAAAAGATATAGTAGTACTTAGGATTGATTGTGAAGCTTAATCTGATACTAAAAAATGGGTTGCTATGGTAACAAAAAAAAGTAAAAAATCGTCATAATTCGTCAATCGTACGACTTAGAGATTTAATATTTGGTAATTAGGTAAAGATTAAAAAAAAATAACGATTGACGTTGACAAGTCGGTTACCATGGCAACCAATTAATAATATGTCTATCACTAATAAAATATATAGTATGGTACTTAGGATTCTTTATGAAGCATAATTTCATTCTAAAAAATTGGTTGCTATGGTAACTAAAAAAAAAGTAAAAAATCGTCATAATTCGTCAATTGTAGATTTGATATTTGGTATTTAGGTGAAGATTTAAAAAAAAATAACGATTGGCGTTGACCGACTGGTTACCATGGCAACCAATTAGAAATTTATCACAGTAAAATTAGACTAGCGATTGGTAACTCTAATTATAAGGGCTTTCTAAATATAGGCCACGGTACGGATAGGAGCGTGGCAATAATATGTGACCAAAGGTCACACAAACGAGGCCCGAAAGGCCTCGCGCGTGCCGCAGGCACGAGTGGCCACGCCACTTGTTTTAATACGTGCTCGTACTTTGCCAGCACTTTCTACGATATATTTTGCTTTATCTAACTAAAAACCAGGATATATTTAACAAAAGCCGTATTATAGTTCCTGTTTTTTCCTAAAAAATATTTTACCTTAAACAAAAATTTTAACGGAAACCATAGAATCACCCAAAATAAATATAATCGACTGCATAAATATAATAATTAAAGTAACTACCCAAAATATCAATTCAATTACTAATAATAGCAAAAGTTTAGATGATTTAATTCAGAGCGCCATTCAGTTTGCAGAGAATATAGGCATAGATGCAAGAACCGATTTTTCAAGGCATCACCGTCGAAGACTTTTACCAAAGGCAATTGACGAAAATAATGAAACTGCTATTAGACTGGATTTATACACTTTTTATAGAAAAGCGTTTATAGAGATTTTGGACATTTTAAGTTCAGCGTTAAATGAGAATTTTCAAAATATTGAAAAAACCATTGACTTATGAAATATTTAAGTTTCCACTTGACAAGAAAAATTTTCCTTAGAAGACTTGGAAAAGGTGGTTAAGATGTTTCCTCCGGGATCTCAAAAACCTTATATATATTTATTACAGAGTGAAATGGAAGTACTATTTGATTTAAGCCTTCAAGCTTTCAGTTTTCCCCAACTTTTAATGCAGGCAAAAAACCTAAAAGCTACTTTACCAGATGCATTTCGCCTTTGTCTTTTCATTTTGACAACACCATATGGTGTTTCTACAAATAAAAGGAGATTTAGCCAACTGAAATTAATCAAAAGCGCTATAAGAACATTGATGTCTGACGAAAAGCTAGATAATTTAATGTTGTTAAGGTGTGAAGGAGATGTAGCTAAAAATGTTGACTTAACTAATGTTATAAAATCTTGGTCTCTTCTTAAAAAAAGACGTATTTGTTTATAAGTGTTACCTACGTTAGGGTTTGGAGCCTTCGGCAACATGCACTAAAACAGAGTTTTATCCACAATACCGAAACAGAATTTTTGCACTCGACGCGTGTTTCGCTAATCATGTTAGCATCATCAGGAGATGATTAAAACTAAAATTAAAATCTTCCTAACTCTCTTTTATACTACTGTTTGCTTAATCAAGCGGAACTGAAAAGAACCAATCCTGGAATCCGACTAGTCACGCTTGATCAACCAATACAATAGGACTATACGGAATAGGCCCTCTATCTCTATTTAAACTATTCTTACATTTAATAATTTCCATACTTTCATATGCGTCTAATAATCTCCTATCAGTTATATTATGAATTAATTTTAAATTTTTAATTGTTATTCTATGATTATTATCAAAAGAATGCTCGGCAACACTTGATTTTTCTGTTCTACCATACTTTAAATGAGCTATATGTTCTTTGAATCTCGTTTGTATAGATCTTCTAGTTTGCCCAACATATTTTTGGTTACAATCCATATATCCAATTTCATTATTCCACTTCTTTCTAATTTTTCAATTTTGTCCTTTGGACCACCTAATAATTTCTTAATGTTAAACTGAGTCTGGTATACTAATTTTTTCCTTAAAAACTTTTTGGAGTCCTCTAGTATACTGAGGATTATACGGTATCGAAACATATTTTGTATTTTCATCCTGATTAACGAAAGAAGTGGAATCACGAATGGTCTTTCTAAACAAATGCCTATTAATTAGTTTATTTATTAAGTTAGTATTAAAACCATTAACTTTCGCTATATTCCTAATTGTTTCCTTTTCATTATTAAATCTTTCTCTGCTAAGAGGAAAGTTAACCAAACGGTGTACTAAAAAATGAAAGCTGGCCATTTTATGTTGGTCGCAGTGGAAGGAGTCATTAGGAATATATCGGTTAGTGGCAGTACTTTTTCTGTAAATATCAAATTCTAGTGTGTTATTATCGTTCCTAATCACAAAAGTATCCAAAAATGGTAGCTGGCCATTGTTTTCGACTTCATAAGTAAATTTAATTGTGGGGAAACGGTTGTTTAGTTTTGTTACAAAATCTTCAATATTAGCGGTTTTTGCGTCGAAAATCGCGAAAATGTCATCCACATACCTGTACCATACCCTTGGAAAATATTCGAAGTCCTGACTGATTTCATTTTCGTATAGTCCATTGTATTGGTTGATCAAAAGTGACTAGTGGGATTCCAGGATTGGTTATTTTTAGTTCCGCTTGATTAAGCAAACAGTAGTATAAAAGAGAGTTAGGTAGATTTTAGTTTTAATCATCTCCTGATGATGCTAACATGGTTAGCGAAACGCGCGTCGAGTGCAAAAATTCTGTTTCGGTATTGCGGATAAAACTCTGTTTTAGTTTAATAAGCATGTTTATAAGTGTTAGTTTTTAATATTAGGTACCATTGCGAGCAAAAAGAAACTGGCACAAAAAACTTATTATAATCTAAACTATTACATAATATAATAAAGTGTAGTATGGAAATTAATTACAAACATCTGAGCTTAATCACCAAATACCTGCAACACTCATACACCAGCCAGAAATGTTGTGTTTCTTGTCATTTATTTGTCAATATTTGCTTGGAGTTTCCTGATAGTATATAGGAGCAATATATTTTCAATTTATTTCTTGTACCAGTTGTTTTGCGCGCAATGGTACCTTATGTTTTTGTTTTATTTTATTAAACATATTTATTTGTAAAACTGTATTAAATAATAAAACGTCTCATCGTATGTTGTTAGCAATCATGAGTTACTCTTACTTACTCCTACTCTTAATAAAAAAAATAAGAAATCCATATCGTCCATATCATCAAAATTTAATAACATTTCAAAAATATTTTATATCAATTTATACAAACTGAGGCGTGACATTAGTCCCTTTCGAAGACAAATTCTGGTCACGGTCTTTTAAATAAGACTTGGGAAATATGAGACTGGAGCACTCCCCCCCCCCCCCAAAAAAAAAAAAGTCTAGCGACACCACTGCGAATAGGGCTTGCATTGGGCAGCCTTTGGAAAGGATATGCCTCAGGTCAAGCATACCGATCTGCCTGAAGAGAAAGGTGTTCAATCAGTACGTCGTCAGCGTTCCTACCTATGGAACAGAAGCTCTAACACTCACAAGAAAGTTTGCTGAAAAGATAAGAGTGGTGCAGAGATTAGAAGGATGGAGAGGGCAATGCGGGGCTTCTCCTTCAGGGATCGGATAACAAATTGCGCCGAATTTCTGGTCTGACCGACGCGAATGAGAGAATAACAACACTGAAGCGTAACCGGGCTGACCATGTAGCAAGACTGACCGACGGACGATGGACAAGAAAGATCCTGGAGTGGAGACCACGCCAAAACGCCTTTAGAAGCAGAGGGCGTCTGCCGACGAGATGGATTGATAGGAACTGGATGAGTGCAGCACAGGATCGGAGACGATGGAACACTCTAAGGGAGGCCTATGTTCAGCAGTGGACGCGGCTGGGCTGAGTGATGATGATGATAGAATATTCAAATTTTATGTGTTAATGGTCACGCTATTATTATCGATACCAGAATAGTCAGAACAGCAACACTCAAACACGGCCTAACAAAATTGATTTTTTTCTTAATGCCGGAAAAATAAGAATTAATTTTGGATATTTTTGATGTGCTGATTTTGAGATCAGGCTAATTGATTGCACGTCACTGACTAAGCACATGCGGTAAGTAAGACCACCTAAATTTTTACGATTTGAGCATGCACAAATTATAAAAAAAATTGTCCCCTCACTAACTCCTAACACCTTACTTCCCTCCTACATGTGTTCTTTTTCAACCTTCAACCATCAACAAATTTTATAACATCACACACACACAATCCATCTCCTATTGAGAGAGAGCCCCTCCAGCAATTTTGAAATTGTAAGTATTAATAAATATTGCTTGAAATATCTTACTGAATTCTGTTAAAATTAGTAAGTTCTGATAAAAGGCGAAAATAATAATGAAATACTTATTATATCTTTAGAGGCCATAATTGAAATTTGCGTAACCCCCACCACGAACCTATTAATACCCCGCCCATATTATCTCCATTTTATATAAATTTTGTAATTAAAACAGTGACATCAACAAGCAGACGTAGTTGTGTGAATTATCCATTAATTTTGTGTTATGCATGTAGAAAAAAAAACAGTGTGTTTGACCGTCGTGCGGTTCAGTCGGGTTTGTTGTGCTCCGCACCGTCGGTTTTTTTGTTTTGTTTGGTTTGAATTTTCGTGACCAGTCACCCAATACGCGTCAATTCTTGTGTTTGCTTTCGTTCGTATTTTTATTTATTTATTTCTTTTTTTTTCTTTCTTTTCTACTTACGATTCAAGAAAATGTCTATGTACAAGTGTGACAATTGCCTTAAAGAATTTCCCGATAAGGACAAATATAACAAAGTGCGCTGCAGTGGTGAATGTCGCAGATATTTCTGTATGCAGTGTACGGGCCTTGACAAAGTCATTACCAAGACCTTGCTGCTGGAGAAATTTAACCACCTACGTTTCTTTTGTACCCTGTGTGACTCTCCAAATTTGAGATATCTCAACGACAAAATTTCCAACTTATCAAAAAATCAGGTTTCTCAGGAGATATTTGACTCGCTGGCTGAGCGTGTGAGTAAATTATCAAACAGTGTACCGACTATTTCTGAGATGTATGATATTTTATTGAATAACGAATCTAAATGGAACCTTTTGGAGAAGAAAATAGACGATATTCACAAAATGTCGGAGGTGTCCTCCATTTGTAACCCTCATTCTCTGTTGAAATCGGTAAGGGAAGTGGAACAGAATGTCTTTACTATTTCCCAAATTCTACTCAACAATACAGAGGAAACCATCAAGATCCAGGTGCAAGATTTCTCGTCCGCTGATATTAAGAAGGGTATTGACAACTTAAAAAGTAGCCTTGCAAATGTTACCACCTTGGTTAGGGACTTTAAGTCTAAAATTGCTAACCCAAAACAACATAGTGCTCTTCCTACGATGACACGCTTTACTTCTACGTCGTGCTCCACCCAAACTACGTCAATGGGCATTTGTTTCATCTTCCACTCAAATGGAACTGCCTACTGAAGTTTCCTCAATCCCAGACGATTCCAACTCCGCAATTTATAGAAGTGCCCAAAGATGGCACTATGTGATCGTAGAACACCTCCCGGCAGGATTTACTTCAAATAATATCGTGCACTATGTGAAGGAAAAGTTGAAAACATCAGAATTTATTCGATGCTATAACCTGGTCGGTCAGTGCAATGACTCCATAGGATCTACATTTAAAATAGGGACCCTGTCAAGAAAGTCCGCTGAGAATTTGTTCGGCATCAATATCTGGCCACCCGGGGCTCAAGTTAGATGGTCATCGGAATCTGAAATCCCTCAGAAAACTACAAAACTAAAAAAAACTACAGAGCTCTATCTAACTCCCTCCACCAAGGCGAAAGTGACTAGCAGTCCGACCTCTGGCACTCTGCGGGACTTTCCCTCTCCAGTCAGTGAAGCTAACGCGCACAAGGTAACTACAGTAACTTCTGACAAACAAGCTATCGCTGCTTGCAAAACTAATGCCCTTGTGAGCGATGTCAAAATTAAACTGTCTAAGGAATCATCCCATAAACCATCCTTCTCTCTGGACCCGCTGACTCCCCCAACAGTTAAATTAACACAGGCCGTCAGTAAGTCTAACGACTCTAGTAATCGTTTCCTTATGGCAAGGCTAAGGCAACCTGCCATCTTCAGAGCCATTAGGTTGTACCTTGCCTATTTGTATGACCAACCTGCCTCGGTATGCTATGAGGGATTTACCAACATAAGCATCAGATTATTCCTAGCATCTGAAGGACTGCCAATCCAGGATGACATTTTACGTAAGGTCGACCACGACTTTCATGCCGCATATGGGTTTAAACAACTGAAGTGGAAGAAGATCTTTGTTCCTACAGATCCCATGTTGTTTCCGAGAGGACGATTCAGCTTCAGAAGTCCAGAGAGGGTCACCAAAAATACTTCTCCAGCGGCTCCCCGAAGAAAAATTTTTAAGCAGCTTGACGTGTCCTGAGCGACTAGATTCCACTAATCCTGACGCCAGGCTTAGTATGGTTCTTATTAATGTTGCCTCATTGCGAAATAAGACTGATGAATTGTTTTTGGAGGAATCAGGGTTCCCCCAACTAGTTGCAATTACAGAGCACTGGCTGAGTGAGAATGAACCGCTTTATGTTGAAAAGTACTCCACAATAGCCAGATATAATCGGAAAAACTCGGCTCATGGGGGAACACTGATTCTTTCCTTGAGCGAGGGCTTTTTACCTGTAACTAAATTTGATCATCTCCAATCGGATTACTACTTTGAATTTTCCATTGTATACAATAAGAACTTTGATTTACACGTAATTTGTATATATAGAGCGCCAAATTCCGATGTGCAATTGTTCTTTGATAACCTGCTAAGCTTGTTAGATGGTCTGCCGGGGAAAGGCAAGAAAATTTTGTGCGGTGATTTAAATATTGACTACGCTACCGCTTGTGCTGCCCAAAAATCGTTAATTTCTATTTTTGACTCTTTTGGTCTTTCAATGCATGTAACCTCTCCAACTCGGATTTCTAACAATTCCTCTTCTATCATTGACTATGTAGCGTCCGACTTTCCTTCAACTGATGTCCAATCGACAGTAACTAGCGCGGGTCTCTCAGATCATGAGGCAGTAATCTCCAAATTCAATACTTCTTATAGGCCCTCAAAAATAACTCGCCACCTAGGTAGAATCTTCTCAGCCTCCAATTTTTCATCCTTTCGTAACCTTTGCCTAAAGACCAACTGGAATTTTGAATCAGGTGAACTTGATTCTGACTTTAGTGGTTTCTTAAATAAAATTATAAATGCATTCAATAAAGCTTTCCCGCTTAAATCCATTAAACCTAAACGTCACAAACCATGGACTACGAAAGGCTTACGCATATCTGCAAAAAATATGCGTTCCCTCTCATACATAAAAAAATTCACTAACTCCACTCAAGTTCTTGAATTCATTTCGAATTATAGGAAGATCTATCTAAAACTTATCAAGACAGCAAAGAAACTATATTATCAAAATCGTTTATCAACTGCTAAAAACGTATCCAAGGAGGCCTGGTCCATTATTAACGATCTTAGAGGCAAAACAAATTCCGCGAATCAGAGCATGCCAAAACCAAATGATTTGAACGAATATTTTGTCAACGTGAGCAAAAATGTTACCTCTGGTATTTCTCCTTCTCTCGACCCTCTCTCGTTTCTTCCTCCTTCTAAAAAAGTCGCTGATAGTTTTTTCCTAAGCCCTGTGACCAGCCTTGAACTTCTTCAGGTAATGAGCAGCATAAAGAGTAAATCAGCTTGTAACACTGATAATCTGTCAATTAAAATTTTCTTGAACCTCCCACTTCCAATTCTGGATGTCCTAGCTTCCTTAATTAATGCGTCCTTCACGAAAGGTGTTTTTCCCGAATGCCTCAAAACTGCGATAATTATTCCTCTTCATAAGGAAGGTGAAAAGGATGTCTTATGCAATTATCGTCCAATTGCTCTGTTGCCTGTACTCTCTAAAATCATTGAAAAGTTATTAAAAAATCGCCTCATGCCATTTCTCCTTAGACATGGCATACTGTCCCCGGAACAGTTCGGATTTTTACCAAACAAGTGTACAAATGACGCCATGTTCTCGTTGCTTCACGATGTCTACTCATCCCTTAACAACAATCTCCCCACTGCTACAGTCTTCTGTGATTACGCTAAAGCGTTTGACTGTGTGTGTCATGACATCTTGTTAAGAAAACTAAATTTTTATGGAATCCGTGGTATTCCTTCGAACTGGTTTCAATCTTATCTTGAAAATAGACAGCAGTTTGTTAGATCGAACGGTTCTGATTCTGATTGCAGATTAATTACCAGTGGAGTTCCACAGGGCTCTGTTCTTGGGCCTATCCTTTTTCTAATATATATTAATGACATTACATACCTAAAAATCAATGGTAAAATTTCTCTCTTTGCTGACGACACAAGCATAACTTGGAGTGATTCTAATACTTTCTCCCTACACTCTAATATCTCCAGCGATCTCGTCACAATCAAAACTTGGTCTGACTCAAATTGGCTGTGTTTCAACGTTGATAAAACGGTAGCCTTATCTTATAAAACAACCTTACAACAACCTTTGCTACTTCACAACAGCAATATTAAATACGTCGAATCGGCTAAATTCCTAGGTTTGAGTATTAGTGCCAACCTTAAGTGGCCCGCACATATTGATTCTTTAACAAAAAAGCTTTCTTCTGCCTGCTTCGCAATTCGATCGGTTTCGAAGGAACTAAATCTGTCTACTGCCAGGCTCACTTACTTCTCTTTGTTTGAATCTCACCTTCGCTACGGCCTTCCCTTTTGGGGCTGCTGTAACACCGAGCAATTTCGTACCATTTTCAAACTTCAAAAGAGAGCAATTCGTTATTTATTTGGTCTTAATGGCAGAGCTCATTGCGAATACTACTTTAAAAAATATAAAATTCTTACGCTTCCTGCTTTGTTTATTTTAGAAACAACTTGTTTAATACGCAAATATCGAACCATATTTCCCGAAAGGCCACAACATGAGTACTCAACAAGAAATTCGAGTCAGGACATCTACCTTCCTTTTCCCTCCTCTGAATTAACAAAAAATTCTATTCTTTATAATTCCAAGAAGTTATACAATACACTTGCTAAATTTCGTGAAAAAACGAAAGCTTACCTACTAGAAAGACCTTATTATTCTATAAATGAGTTTTGCGTGAATGAGATTTTATTTTTTCCTCCATTAATTTTCTTGGGCTTCATGTGCGGCGGTGAAATTTTTTTTTTATATTATATATATTTTTTATAATGGGTATAGGATTATCTTTTTGACGAATTAGTGATTTTTCGGATATACGAGTACAGGAATTACACAAAATTAAATACCAAGCTATCAATTTTAGTCATGTTTTGTTTACTTTTACTCGGTATTTTCAACTCTGCAGCATATGCATATTGCCTGAGTCAAGTTCACCGACATGACCTTCCATATTTTTACAAACATCACGCTTCGTTATAATGTATGTTTAATATTTTGATAACACTGGGTTTCTTTACCCTATGTTTTGTGTACTTCCTGTAGATCTAGAGTTCAACTGCTTATGATGTTCTGTAATATAGTTTTTTTGTTAAATCGTGACCAATTTCAATTTGAAAATTGCTTGTTCTATTTTTATCGTATATATTATTGTATATATTAAGTTTTGTTTTGTTTTGTATTTGCCCTACTATGGTTAGTTTATTTATTTTAGTTAGCTTTGTCCATAAAATTTATTTGAATTTTTCTGTGGCAATAAAGCATACTTGACTTTGAGAATGCACTTTGAAAAAATGTAAAAAAAACTATTTCTTATTTTATTATCTGGTCTATTTTAACGTTCACTTGGGAGACCAGGATAAATTTTGAGCTCCACAGTTCGTATGTTGCTCGCCTGACGACCCGATTATGTTACTAGTTGACAACGACGAGTCACATGTTAGCATCATGAGCATCAAATACTGCAAGGAAAATGCAATTATTGTATTAAAAAGATGTGCTTCCCATACGACTCACAGAATGCAACCCTTCGATGTAGGAGTTTTCGGGTATTTTAAAATATTTTGCAACATCGCATTCAATTAGTGGTTGATATCAAATCCTGGCGTATCTGAAGGCTTTTACAAACGAGAAAATAGCTCCAGAAAATCTGGAGTTTGGCCATTGGACAGATTGGTTTTTACTGAGGACGATTTTACTTCAAGTTTTGTAACTGATCAGCCCTTGTTACCCGAAGAAGCTGCCGAAACTAGAAACAATACAGAGGTGGAAGGAGAGCATGTAGAAAACAAAAATGTTGAAAATAACGACATCGGAGAAAAAGCTGCAAAAAGGGAAATGATGAAAATTATAAGTTACCTTACAAAAATACACTGAGGATATGAAACCTACCATATCAGGAAACGCTACGGAAAGAATTGTAAGGTTAATATTTTGAATGACTTAACAACTTTACCACCCACACCATATTGCAGTGAACATAAGAAGAAAGTAAATTCACACCGGAATTTATAAGGCCTTTTCCAAACGCGATACTAATGGAAGCCAAAAACAAGCGAACTCCAGGTATCTCAAGAATTTATACTGACACTCCAGAAAAAGAAAAATTGGAAAAAAGTGAAGAGAGAAAACAAAAAGAAAAGTTTTAAATAAATATTTGCAAGATTAATTTGAAGGTAAGCGAGAACAAGCTCTTCTTAAAAAAATAAAGGTAAAGATGACAGTGAAGAATTTGATGTTATTAAAGAAATTAACAGATATCTTGTCACAGGCCGTTTTGTCTAGCGTATATCGATGCGTAAATCACCCTAGAATTCGTCATCCTTCATATGGTTCCGAACGCATGTGGGTAATAACGGGAAAACCCTCGTTGATATTCCGGCTGACCTGGGTTCGACGTTCTCTCAATCGAGAAATTTAAATAAATCCGGGCTGCGAAACGATTCGATTTTCAACAAATTGAATTTAGCGCGTGAAGATAAAGTCGATGGTAAAAGGCCCTGTTTCCGGCTCCGTAGCATACTGTCTTGCGATTGGTTGATGGGATTGAGCGTCGCACGCATTAATTTTTAATTGTCTTTGAATAATTGGGAATTCTATTAATTGAAGTGGCTTAATGACAATGCGCTTTTGGCTACTCTGGGTAGTTTTTTTTTGAGGATGCCTATGCATCGAAATCCTAGGTTTTTATCGTTTAATTCCCTTGGATGAATTATTGAGAGGAGAGGAAAATGTGATTAACCGTGCTGGATATTCATTGGTTGAGCGAGTCTCCGAGCCTGCTTCTTGAATTGTCGGTTTACTGACGTCACTCTCTCTGCGATCTTTGTGAGTCAAGCGGTTATATTGGCCGCCGGTTGGAACTAATTTTGATTTTTACCTGTTAATGGGATTTTTCCAACCGGGGCATTTTAACAGTTTCAGTCGTTAGTCGTGTATCTTTTCTTAAATGTTGGTGTCTGAAACTGCCCTTTGTGGGATTTGAGTGCTGCTTTTTGCAAGGTGAGTTGAGTTTTTTTTGTTGCATTTTTCCCTTGTCTCTCTGTGAACGCCATCATTTTGTGACGCACGTGGGCAGACGTTAAGCAACTGGCTACCCCTACACAGGTGAATTATTGTTTTTTTGAATTCTGATTTCTCTTTTCCTTGATGGTTGATTTTGATTACCGAGTCATAATGCTCGTCCATTAAGAGTTACGTGTGGAACCTTGAATATGTGTTCTTTCACAGGGGACTACCGTTGGGTCTACTGCTGCCGTGAGGTCTATTGCTACCGTTGGTCTATTCCACCGTCGAATATTGCTACCGTCGAGTTGTTCATTGTTAACGACGAGCAGCGTTAGCGACAGAGTATTCCTTGGCTACGCCTGTCTAGCGGTACTACCTATATAGAGCCTTGCAGTCCTTCGCCTGTCAAGGAAGTCTTCTTTCTGCAGTGAGCAGTTCGTTCCTGGAAGCTGCCTGAGTAGTTACTCCTCGGCTGATGCTTTTTGGCCAGCCACTCCACGTTCAAGTTACCGGTAGGACACAGATAATAAACAATCTGTTCGAGTAAAGAAAATAGCAAAGGTCGCAATAAAAAAAACAAATAAAAATAACGTAAAGTCTACTAGGCTGTAACAACACTGGTAGTTATCTGATCTACAGTTATCCAACGTAAGCCAGAAATCGTGAAAACTGAGAATAATAATAAAACTAGTTCGACATACAACGTTGTTACGTCAGTCAATGAAAAGTTCAAAAAAATCGATCCAAAATCTGATTTATTCTAGATCAACGGATCTATCTTAACTTTAATATTTGATTAAATAAAATCAAGCATCTCAGGCTGGACCAAAATTGACCAAAAATTCAAAGTTCGTTTAAAAGAAAATTTTTGTGACTGAATGTTACCTTAATTAAGGAGAAAAAGTTTAAAAATTAATTTTTGTTCAAAAACAAAGCAAAAAAAAAGAACAAAATAATAATAATTAGAGATCGTAGGCTAATTATGCACTATGGCCGCTAAATATATGAAAGAAAGAAAATAAAATAGAAATTGCTCAATAGCAATTGAACTGAATAACCATAGTTAGTTATACGGTATATGTGACGGATCATGATTCGAAGCCCGTGAATTAGTCTTTAATTAGGTGATTACTCGATCTAATTGAACTTACCTATAACGAGAAGTTATTTGCAGTATCGCTGGCTTTCAACATATTTTACTGACGTTCTTTTTATTAATGCTTTGAGCGATCGTCATTAATTACAACTGATTATTTCGGAATTTGTTTAGATTAAGCGTGTGAAGCGAGTAAAACCTACCTTTTTTTGTTTAAGAATATAGTGTAACCATAAGAATTGATTAACTGAAATTTTCTCCAATTTAATTCTTTTTTCCTCCTGACCAGCTGTGATATTTCATTATTAGGTAATAAGACGAATCCTTATTTGTTTATTCACCTGTTTTATTTGATTAGAACTTCTCCAACGGGGCAGGCCACTTCCGTAAGTATCTGTTTTTTTTTATCATTAGCGCTCAATAACTGAAACGTTCTTGATTATTTTTGATTACTTTTTGAATATTTGTTAACCTTTTTCTTTAGTAATTTTTGAATATTTATTCTCATTGACTTTAGTTGTTTTCTTTGGTTAATGCGAATACTTGCTTTATACCGACTTTGATTTTGACTAAATTTTCGGGTAATTATTTTTTCTCCATTGTTAATACTGATAAATTGCCGGTATATATATTTAATCTAATTTTCTAACTTATTTTTGTTGTCTTATTAATCGATTTTCCTAATAGAAATAAATAACGAATTTTTGGTATTCATTTATTTTGTCACGAAGCTTAAGCTAAAACGAGTTCCATATTTCAACTTTGGGGTAGTTCTCGCTTGTGCTGTCTAAAAGCCCGTGGCGCCTTAAATAAATCAACCCTCACCCTACTCTCCATCATTTGAGCTAGGGCCCAATTTATACGCTCAACGACAGCTCGTTTTAGCCTACGCATTGACATACTTTATTTCATTCAGTATCTAATTTTTAAATTCTCAAAATTATTTTTTTTTGTTCCTTTCGATTTGAGATTATTCACTCCCAGTTCCTTCTAAGCTGGAGTGAAGGTTTGCGCCCATTAGAAGGACAGAAAAAGCGTAATAATCTGAATAATGGAGATTTTGTTTTGGCGAGATCCAAAGCTAAATCTACCAAAAAGCACCAGCGTAAGCAGAAGTATAGCGTTCAACAAGTTCAAAGTGAATCAGTTCTTTGGAAACCTTCAAAAAGTGCCACAACGTTTAAAATTTTCTCAAGAAAAAAATATTTATCTCGATGAAACTGTAGTCACCACTGTAATGAAGCCAGTTGAAGTTATCTCCACCACAGGAAAGAAGCAACAATCACAAGCTGCATCAGGTGAAAGAGGGGAGATGGTGAACGTTGTGGGAATCATTAGTGCTTGTGGACAACGTTTGCCTTATCGTTTCCCATGATAAGGAACGTGCGCGACTTCATGACGGATACTCCAGCTACAGGTTTATTACTAGGAAAAAATCTCGCTGGATGACGGCTGAGTTATTTCCCAGTGCACTACATAGTAAAGCATAGTCGCTGCTCCCCTTTTTTTATGGCAGTGGCACACACACTAAAGGGAGATCCTATGGCGCTCGACGAGCGGTGTGTGTGCGAAGATGTTGATTGACA
>JAEQML010073466.1:0-14955 GCA_016904865.1 Pissodes strobi | reverse complement strand
CATTATATGCATATTTCTAACTTAAGATACCTTCCCCAGTAGCACAGGATATTGGCCCAATATTTAGAATATGTTGGGTAAATATTGTAAATTGGTCCAATATTGGCAATCTTTAGCCAATATTGGCAGTTAGTTGGCAATATAACTTTTCCCTTTATTGTAGTTCAGTATTTTCCCAATAATTTACTAATATATAATATAATATAAATAGATTTTCAAATTTGAGAAAAAGTGTAAAAGTAATTAATACTACTATAGTTATTTAATAATACATCATTAATAAGTCATGTTTACAACGTTATTCGTTTGTAGAGCGTTTTTTATAGTACACTGTTTTCTAATATTGGCTATACATGGGACATTTATTGTTGTATAAATATATATAATTATTGGTACAACAATAAATGCCCTATGTGGGACCAATATTAGAAAACAGTGTACTATAAAGCATACTACGAATAAATAACGTCGTAAATATGCTTTCCTAAAATGATGTATTATTAAATACTTCTAGTAGTATTATTATTAATTTTATATTTTTTCCGAAATTTGAAAATGTATATACATTATATAAATATTGGTACATTATTGTAAAATATTCAATTACAATAAAGGTAGAACTTATAATGCCAACTAACTACCAATATTGGCCAAAGATTGCTAATATTGGATCAAATTACAATATTTACAAAATATATCCTAAATATATGTTTATCCTGTGTCAATGGCCGTCGTGTTATATTCAATATTTGGTTAATATTTTGTATTACAATCAAAAGTTAAATAATGTTTATTATCGTTTTTAATAATAATTATTATTATATTTACTATTATTTAAAACCATGCGAAAATTCCTTGCCGCGAGATGCAAGGGTTTTCGGCTCATAAACACCATCAAATTTCGAATCTCCCTCGCCTCGCTTTTTAGTCCATATCAGATATAATACAAAAATAAATTCTCTATGCTTTAGTTATTTTTGCAGGATAACAGTACAATTGAAGCTAACGTTACTTGTGTTTATTTTAAATTTCCCGCATCAACACAATTCGTTTTGGAAATAGTACAATAGTAACCGATCTCAGATGTATTTTTCAGTTTATATGAAAAACATGTCTGACAAGGAGTTAAAATTTTAACAAAAAATCCAATGTCCGTCGTGAAAAGGAACGCATTGTATAGGTATCCCCATGTTTTATTTCAAATTTCTCTTGTCAGTACAATTGACCCAGAAATCAGTACAATGACATGACTCGTTTCAGTACATTACAAATTTCTCCAGGAACAACACACAACACTGTATACTGTCCCATTTTATTGTGTAAATTATGCAAGAGGGTCGCCTTGCCTATAATTAAGCGCCGGAAGAGGAGGGAGCCGGCAAATCGCCTAGTAGCAGCGCCATTTCATCCCCTAGTAAGGGGATGTATACAAGACAAGACAAGGTTTTAGGTTAGCTTAGGCATTTTCCCTCCAATATTTTTCTATGGCTATGCATTTTTCCTTTCGCTGCAGGTTTCGTGTTCCATTCGGTATTAGTTGTGTGATTTCTGTTTATAAGTTTTAATTTGGATTGATTGAAGTAAAGTGGTAAGTACTTAATCCAGTTGTTTTTAAATCTACAAAATACATAGTTCCTGATTCCTGTATGAAACGTTCTTGCGACCTAACCTAAAAAAAAAATTATTCTACCACAAAAGATTAGGTAAAGACCTACTTACCCTACCAATTCTCAGGAATAGTTTAGATTATGTAGTTGAGTTTTGCGTTCATCATTTAAACTGGTGGGTTTACCTAATGTAAATATTTTTTTTATGTTTTTAAGTAGGAAACCTTAAATATTGGGCCAATATTGGCTATATATATATATATATATATGAGTTCCACCTTTAGGAAGCCAAAAACGCTATATTAGACCTAGTATGCGAAGCCCGACACCCACTTGCGAAGCCCGAAATCGGGCTTCGTAATTTTTCAGTGCTTTTTCTAAAGTACACGTAGCTAGTGCTATCTTTCGACATTCCAAGTAAATGCGTTAGCTTGCATATCCATTAAGGCTTTCTATGACTGTCGCGGCTTTGATGAAAACACAATAGGTGGCTCTATAAACGCCATTATTTATCCGAAGCCCGGGCTGCTTAGGCAATGTGTGCTTTTTACAAAAATACACTTGTAGTTCATAGCAACTGCCACCAGTTGGCAGTGCGAGAAAATGTATATACACTTCAGGAATACTACGGATGTTACGAAGCCGAAGATGTTCTATCGGTTATAAGAAGCCCGGAAGTTTGGCAACGTTTATTTTAAGTACTTATACTTAATTCAAGGCATTTAGGATTAGGCTGAGGTTTTAAATAAGGTGTTTTACCAAAACTGGTTAGATTGAAATCTTAAAAATATAAGCATAAAAATGTAAAAATTTGATTGATTACTGAAATATTTATTTGTTTTACTAGGCAGCAAAGTAGTAGATTGACTGCCGCGGCTGATATGAATTTAGCTAAGGCAGTCAATCTACTTTGCTGCCGAGTTGAACATATAATTTTTTCGCCGATTGTTTTTAACGATATATGTATATTGTATATTTGCAAATTATTACAATTCCCACAATCTTTTTATTTTTCCTGTAGTGATAAATTAAAACAATTATTACTTTGCTGTCAAGGCAGGAAAAGTGATACTTTGCTGATTGATATGTGTCTGCAAAATTAATAATTGCTGTCAAAGGGCTGTTTTCCTAGTTCTATGGCGTACAGGGATTCTTGGGCCAATAATCCACAGGACATTGTGGAACTTTTCAAGTTATATTTTTCATCTGTTTACTTCAGCAATCCCTGCAACCCTCAATTCCACAACTATGTAAAGCCGGGGCCTTACATGCGGCATTCGGCGAACTCCGAGCAAGGGTTTGCCGAACTGCGATCAGTGCGTATGGGAAGTTTGCAGTTTGGCAAATCGTTCGGCAACTCGCACGCCTTTTCCCGCGCGGTGTCGGTAAATTTGCATGCCTCAAAGAGGACGAGCGCTCGCCTCGATGTTCGTGGAGTCATCCACACGTCCAGACATTTGTAGTTCGCTTTTAACAACGGCTGGAGATTGTGAGAGTGGTTTTGTTTCACCTTTCACCTAGTAAGCAAGTGATGTTTTGGATTGTGGCATTTTTGCGTAGATTGAATATTGTTTATATACATACATATTCATTATTTAGGTAGGTACTTTTCTTTATGCAGCATATTTTTACTTTACTTTTATCAACCTGAAATCCAGCAGGTATCTAGAATTTTGTTTCGAGGGGAGTCTGACCATTTGCGGGATAATAGTCTCTATTCATGTTTATTTTCAAATTAAACCTTTCTGGCGAACATTCGGCGTTTCCCACTTTTTCGATCGGAGTCCGGCAATGCCCGCATGTGTGGATGAAAAAGCGAATTCCGTTTGGCTAGATTCGGTAGTTGGCGAACATTCGCAGTTCGCCGACTGCCGCATGTGCGGCCCCGGCTTAAGGTCAATCGATCTTGGTACTTTGCATGTCACACCCCTAGATGTTTTCAATGCCATATGTTCTATGAGCAGCGGTTTGGGAATGGACCCAGATGGTATTCCATACCCGCCCTGTTTTCTTAAAAACTGCCAATGTATTCTATCCACAGTATTATCCAAAATATTTAATATATATTTGTCTTCAGGTGTGTTTCCTGATGCTTGGAAGGTTACCTACATTACGCCTATCTACAAGAGTGGTGATAGAACTAATGTTGAGAACTACAGAGGCATCTCAAAGTTTTCGATCTTTGGCAAGATATTTGAACAGATAGTTTATCAAAAAATATATCCCCTCTTTAATAATATTTTTTCTGCAGCACAACATGGCTTTATCTCCGGTTGCTCAACTGTCACTCAAACACAAACTTAAACTCAAAAGGCTTTATTATCTGAAGATGACAAACAGTCTCACTAATCTGTTGGTGTATGAACAAGTCTTGCTGGAGGCCTTGGAGAGGCGGCGTCAGGTCGATGCCATATTCACGGATCTTTCTAAGGCCTTTGACAGGGTACACCATCAGATCCTTTTAAACAAACTGAGCGGATTGGGCGTCCATGGGGTCTTTCTCGGTTGGATTGGTAGTTATCTTCTTGATCGTACACAAATAGTGAAAATTGGTGGTATGGCGTCTACTGGCATACATGTCGCATTTGGTGTCCCACAGGGAGCACGCTTGGCACCTCTTCTTTTTCTGTTTTGTCAATGACATTGAAGAATGTCATAATATAGCCTTGAGCAGTTTGCTCTTGTATGCTGATTACTTAAAGATTTTAAGGTTATCGAAAGTATGGGTGACTGTGTGGCTTTGCAGAATGATGTATATAATTTTACTCAATGGTGTGAGCATAATCTTATGCAGCTCAATTTAACTAAGTGTTCATCAATTATTTTTTCAAGGAAAATGATAAACATTATTCATGATTATACAATAAATGACACAATACTTGCCCGATCAGATCATGTGAAAGATCTTGGAATAATATTTGACCAGAATCTACGTTTTGACCTTCACATTGACAGTGTATCTGGCCGGGGTTTAAAGCTCCTTGGTTTTGTTTTGTTAAGCGCACACTTGCTGACTTCAGAGGTATGCAATGCCTTAAGACTATATACTGCTCTATCATTCTGTCAGTGTTAGAATATGGGTCTTCAGTCTGATCTCCAAGCTATGAGGTTTATAAGAATAAGATTGAAAGGGTACAATCACGTTTTTCGAAGTTTGTGGCTTTTTAGCTGAATGTCCCCTTGGACCTAATACAGGATCACATGAACTTGTTACCGCTGTCCACTAGACGTACTTATCTGGACTTGGTTCTATTTTATAAAATTGTTCACTCTTTGGTGGATGCTCCTGAGTTGTCAAGTGCTATAGGTTTCTCTGTACCACAGAGGGTGCTTCGTGTTCATGGTCTCTTTAATGAATCCTTCCATCGAACCAACTCTGCATTTAATTATCCGGTACCCAGAATGTGTAGGGAAGTGAATTTGCTGCCTGTGAACATAGACTTGTTCAAACTGTCCTTGAACTCACTTACTATTAGTATTATTAAAAAAGAATCGAATTTTTCTCGGCCCTAAAATGGCAATGCATTCTACTATCTTTAATTTAAGAAAATTTAGCAAAAAACAATTTTTAAAATTTAAGATGGCTATTACGCCTCCCGGCGGCTATTTTTGAAACTTAAAAATAATTTCCAACATTTTCTCTTGGCCGCTTTAGTCACAATTTTTTTTACCGTAAGTCTTTACGACAATTACTTTTCGGGATATAGCCGAGTGCCACCCGGTACATAATAGTAATAGATTCTCCGAATTCCGGGAAATATAAGGTAAAATTTGATACCAGTGGCGTGTACCTACTTGTCTGTGTTTGGGGTATAACGGAGAACCCGGTAAAAAGGATCAGGTTAATATTTTTCAAAAACTGCTCATAATAGCAGATTCATAGTATTTCTCAAAAGTTATAGGACAAATAGGACAATTTTTGTTGCCAGGGGCATGCATTGATCTGCTTTTTGAGTATGAAAAGTACTTGGTAAAAAAAGAACAAATAATATTTCTGAAAGCCCGCACATACTAACAGATCCATGTTAATACTCCGAGGCTACTTTTGATACCAATGGCATGTAGTGTCATGTCTTTGTATGTGTACGCCACAGATGTATGCTCATAAATCGAATAACTGAGTATTAATACCAACCTGTTAATATGTACAGTTTTTGAGAAATATTTGTCTGATTTGTATTTTATCATACACTAAAAGCCACGCTACTGGCATCAAAACTTGCCGTACACCAAAGGCAGCCTGGTGTACCTCACTGGCATCAAAAGTTCCCGTATATACCTAATAACTCTTGAGTATTAATAGGTATATACAGTTTTTGAGAAATATTTGTCTAATTTGTTATCGGGTATTTTATCATACACTAAAGGCCACGCCACTGGCATCAAAAGGTGCCTTATATACCCAATAACTCTGAGTATTAATATGAACTTGTCAGTTGTTTTTGAGAAATATTTATCTGATATTTTTTACCGTGTATTTTGTCATAATCTACCTCAAGGCCAGCTTCACGAAGAGTGTCAGTGACAAAAATCACAGTCAGTTCTTCTGAAACAACCGCCAACTTATTTTTACTAACATTTTTAGTGCGATCCGAACTCTTCAAACTCATTGTAATCTAATGCATGCAGTTTCCTAAAGTAGTAAATACCACATCTACCCCACGAGGCTACATATATAACGTAAGACTATTATATGATACAAGTATTTATGTATCGCGTGATATAAATGAACTTTCATATACATGTACGGGCTTCCTTAAATCGGCGTACTTACTACATTATAAATTATACGTTGCCTTAAAACCTGGCAACATTGTCGGGCTTCTTATAAAGTGAGTGCTATTAATATCGCGAGCTAGTATATACGCCTGGGCTTCGTAATACTGGAGAATAACCATATCACCAAAATCCCCTGACCCCGTATACCTCGGGCTTCCGTTCATGTGTGTGTTGTAGTGGGCTTCGTAACATGTACTAGCCATGTATATATATATATATATATATATTAACTAATAAAGCCCGCATCATATGAGGAAATTTTTCTTATTTGTTTTATGCAAATTTGAAATTTTTGGTTAACTTTAGCATTAAAAATAAAGCAAAATGGCATCTGAAAAATACTCTCGGCGTAATTTAACCTTCTTAAGAGGACAGACTATCGGTAACATTTTTAAACACCATGCCTTCTAGTCAATCGAATGTACAAGCCGCACAACAAATTTCGTGATTCTAACTTTTTTCGTTCTGGAATAAAACATAATATCAATAAAGGTCGGTAGTCTATCCTCATAATATATTAATTGATGAGGTAATTTGTACCTCGTCATCTTACCATTTTTTAAGAAATATCAAAAAAGATATATTCCTAATTTGCTAATAATGTGTGAATATTAATATTAATTGCACGTTATTTCTACCAATGTACCAATGTCTGGGGCCCATCAGACATGTCGTTGCTATTTTGGGATAGCATTTTACTATAAAAGGCTTTTTCATTTATTAATTATTTTATAAACTTTCTTTATTAATTGGGTTTGTTTTAAAGTTAATTTATAGGCGAGGTAATACGCGTAAGGTATTTTTTTTCCAAAAGTATGTGCAGATTTTTTAAAATGCAAAGTTGTTCTTTTTATTACATTTTATGATCATGCACCAGTTTTTTTAGTATATCATAATACATTTTCTTTCACAGCAGCATTTGTATGATGGAAAAAAGTACAACGCAAAATACAAAAGTGTTAAAAGGTCTATGGAAGCAATTACTGGCCCTTCTTCCAAGAAAAAACCATGCATTCAAGAAGCTGACAATATTTCAGTCGATAATAGGAACTATGGGGAAAATCTCACGGAAAACTACAATGGATATGATGGCTTCATGGATAAAATTCCAACACATCATTTAGTTGCAAGTGATGTATCAGATGAAGCTGAGGATGAGTCAATAAGCTCTGATGAAGACATACTGCCAGAAACAGAATTTTTTTTTTCATTGTATTATTTTATAAAGGAATAAATTATATTTTTGATTATAACTCGTTTTATTGTAAATAAACCCCTTTTTAGTATTTTACTTTCTGAATCTATAAATATCAATTGGTTACAATAATTAGAGAAGCACAGATTTTTTTAAATTCCTTTTATTCTTAAAACTTAATATATTATAGGTATGTACATATTATATATATTATTCAAAATAGGGATGACAATATTGAACATAAAATTTTTCAGGGAAAGTTCTATTGCGAATCTTAAAGCATCACATGGTTATAGGTCCAGTGTAATGGATATTGGTCCTAGATTTGCAAGCCATAATGGAAAAATATGTGTAAAGTATATTGGACCATTATTTAAAAAATATATCGACCTTATAAATAAAGTCAACTCTGGATAAATGTTGTATATCTATGTTTTATCAATATTTATTACCAATGAAGATTAAATATTAAATATCCACATTGGATCAATATTGGTTTATAATAAAGGATAAATATATAAAACATATATTGTACCAATATTGGTGTGCGGCTATTGGATCACTATTGGTTTGCAATAAAGGATACATATATAATACATATGTTGTGCCATTAAAAAAAAATCTCGCCTTTTCTTTATTGGGCCAACATGTAATTATATTATTTTTCCAATATTGATGTGCTACTGGGGTTGTTATTATTATTTTTCACTAAGAAAAACAAAAACTCCCTATCAGTAATAATCCTGGGCTTTACTATACCTACTTACTTTGTAAAAACTTCTGGGTATGATTCGACACATTAGAAATTCAGCTAATCTTCTAAGTTATTATAACTATATAAAACTTCAAAAACTCTTATCTAGGATTGACAATTGATTCAAAAAAAATTTGGTGTACCGCAGGAAGCACCTTTCGCACAAAGAGATATTATATTTTTTATTCACTTTTCTGTGGCATATATAGCTTCGCTGGCCTGTTGTTGGCTGTGCAGAATTGGCATTTATTTGGTTTTGAGCATGTTTTCTCAAGCAGGAATTTATTGCCTGACGAAATTCCCTCGACAAGTTAGGAAATTTCACTCAGTTTTTAAATGGTCCTTTACCAAATTTTATCCAATATTTTTGATAAAGCTTACGCATGACAATTTCTATCTGGGTTAATCTGCCTTCAATATTATGTGACCTTCACAGTGGCCAGATTCATTACAGTGTACCATTTTGTAAAGATCAACGACGAAATATATCTGTTCTGTACAATAAGTACACATTTCGAGTCTGGTGCATCTACGTCACTTTTCTGGAATTATAAAATTATATTACATCCGGTTTGCCACTCTCTTCGTTTTCGTTTACTTTATTATTCTGATGCATTAACGAGAAGTGAATCACCGACTCACTCTTATTCTGTACAAAAGAACCGATAGCCATATCAGCAGCAAATCCAAAAGCTGTATCCAAACATTTTATGCCTCCCTGATATTTTTTGTTTGGGAGAAACTCATCACATAGCTTCCGCTTATTTTTTTTTTTATTAAAGCACCTATGTAGGTGAGATCGACATTTTACAGTTCTCTCATAAGTCCAACCGACGCGACGTAAACCACCGGTTAAAACAAATCGTTTCTATAATTAGATTTAACAAACGTATAGAATATAAAAAATAATATATTTTTTTATATGGAGGAAAAGTGATATTTTTCATGGCGCGCGCGGAGTGGTAATAGAGAGCAAGCCATGAAAAGTAACTTTTCCTCCAAATAAAATATGCTGTTTTTTCTTCAAATGTCGATAAATCAATGCAAAAACGTCTCTTTTTAATAGTAATAATAATTATTATTAAAGATAAGTTGGTTTGCAAGGCGGCTTAGACCGGTGTCGGTGAATAGGCACAGGTTGTTCCTATAGTAATGTAACATAAAGCTGTCGGTCGGTGGACACTGTCACCAATAATTATTTTTTTTTAAATTGCTTCTCCGATTGCGTTTTAATTCCGTATTGATAAGCAGATTGAGTAAGTTCGATTAAATAATAACCAATTTGTTCCTAAATTAGTGATTGTTAGAAATGCAGTGCACAAATTGAGTGCTTAATACAAATTTTAGTTTAATAAATCTTGAGTTGTTGACGCTTATTTTGTTGTTTGTTTGCATCTATGTTGCTCTGACAACACTTTTGCCTTCGCCGGCAAAAAAGTGAAAAGTAAAGCTCCGACAGAGGAAAAACGGAACTTTACGGCCGTTTGAAGAAAAAACCCTTTATTAAAATAATGGGTTTTTGCACCACAGTGAAACGAATAAATTATTTTTTCTACGACTGCCCTGAAAGTAGACAAAAACGCACTAACGGCTCATGAAAACTGGACATTTCAAACATCGTGTGAAAAGTATACTTTGCACACGCTTATTCGCGTATTTATATTAAAGGGTTTCGTCTCCGTTTTAGAGCTTCGCCTTCAGAGGTCCCATTCCCAGATCTCTAAAAAAGGGGGCCCAATTTTATGGCCTCACCCTCTTCCCCCAGGAGCCCTTTTTGCAAAACTGCAGAAAATGGGACTCTCATACCAGGGGCCCCCTTTTAAGGCTTGGGGCCCAATTTTAGGGCTTCGCTCCCGGGGGTTCCATTCTTAAATCTGTAAAAAATGGGTCTCCTGTACCATAGGCTCAATCCTCGGATTTCGCCCCCCCCCCCCCATGGAGCCTCATTTTAGGGCTTCGCCTCAGGGGGGCCCCTTTTTCAAATGTGTCAAATATGAGGTTTCCACTCCGAGGGCCCCATTTTAAAATGTGTGAAAAATGGGCCCGTACCAGAGGCCCCATTTCAGTGCCTTGAACCTCAAGAAGCCCCAATTTAGGGCCCCCGGATGCTCCCCTTTCCGAATATGTAAAAAATGGGTCCCCCGACGGAAGGCAAACCCATAAGAGGAGACCGCCGGTGAATGGCACCTTTTTCCAAAGATATGGAAAGAATAACTCCAAAAATTAAGGGAGAAACCCTAGAATGAGGGACGAAACCCTAAAAGGACGCAACGGGCAGGGCGTTGTCCCAGCCTCCCAGCCCTGGCATCTCAATACCTACTCATCAACTAGTTACACAAATTGCTGTAAACTATATAATAAAATTTAATTTAAAGACAAGATGCTTGATATATTATATTATAATAAATATTATTTGTTATCAATATTATTTCCAGTCGTAGAAAAAGTATAGTATGCAACGCGTGTGAAAATGACTTTTCACACGAGTGTGAATTTTGATGGCACGAGCCGTAGGCGAGTGACATAAATCACACGAGTTATTTTCAACACTTATTGCACAATATACTATAACGCACTGCACTAAAGGACAAAAATATGTCAAATTTGCTTTACGGACTAGTGAGTAAAGTATTTTTTCCCACTGCATTATAGGTATATTTTAAGAATATTAGAGAGTGCGTAAAGTGAGTATTTTACGCACGGTAGTAGAAAAAACCGAGAGTTGATTGAACAACTAACCAAAAGCACCAAAAACGGCTAAAACGTATCGGAACAGCTTAAAAATATAAAAATAAGTTGAAACTAGCCCAAATTAACCGAATTTTGGCGACTAACTAAAATTAATCAAAAACGTTAAAACAGGTTATAACGTACCGGAACTGATTCATTGACTAACATAAATAAAAACTAACTGAAATTAACCGAAAGTTGATTGAACGACTAATCAAAACTAACCAAAAGTAACCAAAAGCACTAAAAAGGGCTAAAACGTATTGGAACAGATTAAAAATATTAACAAAACTTAAAACTAGCCCAACTAACTAACTCAACTAATCCAAACTAAACCAGATTAACTGAATTTTGGCGACTAACCAAAACTAACCAAACACATTAACACTGGCTATAAAGCATCGGAATCGGTTCAAATGACTAAAATAAAATAAAACTAACGGAAAATAACCGAAATTTGATTAAACGACTAACCAAAAGTAACCAAAAGCACCAAAAATGGCTAAAGCGTATCGAAACAGATCAAAAATATTAAAGTGAGTTCAAATTAACCTAATTTTGGCGACTAACCAAAATTAACCAAAAACATCAAAATTGGTTATAACGTATCGGAAACGGTTCAAAGGACTAGTATAAATTAAAACTGAAACTAACCGATGGTTGATTGAATAACTAACCACAACTACCCAAAAGCACCAAAACGGGCAGAAATGTATCGGAATAGGTTACCCAATTTAAAGTAAGTTAAAACTAACCAAAACGGACCGAATGTTGGCTACTAACTAAAAGCATTAAACTAGAATATAACGTATCGGAGCCGGTTCAAAGGAATACTTCTTCGGTTTCCTGAGTGATTTTTCAAGGTCGCGTCCAGACATGGAAAATTTTCGTGAGCGTCACGACACGGTTTATGAAAAATTGATTATATATTGGAACCAGCTCAAATAAGTGAAATAAGTTAAGACTAAGGAAACTAACCGAAAGTTGATTGGACGACTAACCAAATTTATTAAAATTGATTATTATGTATCGGAACTGGCTCAAATTAGTAAATTAAGTTGAGACTGAATGAAACCAACCGAAAGTTGATTACACGACCAACCGAAACTATCCAAATCTATTAAAATTTGTTATCACGTATCGGAACTAACTCAAATGACTAAATTAGGTTGAGAATAAGTTAAACTCACCAGAACTAACCAAATCTATTAAAATTGATTAAAACGTATCGTAACCGGTTCAAATCACTAAAATAAGTTGAAACTAAGTGAAACAAATCGAAAGTTGATTAGACGACTAACCAAAACTAACTAAATTTATTAAAATTGATTATAACGTGTCGTAAACGGCTCAAATCACTAAAATAAGTTGTTACGAAGTGAATAGACAAGTAACCAGAAGAACTAACTAGATCTATTAAAATTGATTCGAACGTATCGTAACCGGTTCAAATTGCTAAAATTGGTTGATACAAAGTGAAACAAACCGAAAGTTGCTTAGACGACTATTCAAAACTAACCAAATCTATGCAAATTGATTCTAATACATCGGAACTGACTCAAATGACTAAATTAATCTGAGATTAAGTGAAACTAACCGAAGGTTGTTTGAACGACTAACCAAAATTAACCAAATCCTCTAAAATTGATTATAACGTGTCGAAATTGATTTAAATGACTAAAATAAGTTGCGACTAAGTCAAACTAACCCAAAGTTGATTGGACAACTAACCAAATCTATTAAAATTGATTATAACGTATCGCAACCGGCTCAAATAAGTAAAATAAGTTGAGACTAAGTGAAACTAACCGACAATTGATTAGACAAATAACCAAATCTATTAGAGTTGATTAAAACGTATCGGTATCGACTCAAATGATTAAAATAAGTTGATACTAAGTGAAACTACCCGCGTTAGATCGGGGATTAAGAGACGAATCGAATGCATTTTTTTTTGTTTTTACAAGCACCCCTATATTACGAATTGTAAAAACTAACGAAACTTAAAGTAATATGTATTTATGTGGTATATTTTGATAAGCTAAACTTTCATAATCTGCTAAAAGCCACTTTTTATATAAATTGTGTCGTGTGAAACTTTGAGTTTCTCACGGCAGATTAGTCGAGTTGCATATCGTTAGATCGGGAAACAAGAGACGAATCGACTATCAGCCGCGGCAACACTTTACGTTACAAATTGTAAAAAACAACGAAACTTGAAGTAATATACATTTATGTGGTATATTTGGTAAACTAAACTTACGCAATCTAATCTGATCTAACCCAAACTTATATCAACTATTACTTTTAACACAATTATGAGTTTTCTCGAATCTCAAATTTAATAAGCGTTGCATTTTGCTTCGGCATTTTCAATGTCTCCCCCGGTTGCATCCTTGAAAAGGGCTGTGAATTTATCCAATTAAAAACGTTAATGCGAAATGTAAGGCATTTGAAGAACAATTTTTTTGTTCGCTCTGTACCCGATAAACACCCACGATAATCTTCAACGTTTGCGGTGCTGTGCCGCAACGTTGGACCAGCTGTCGGCTGCTTCGACACTGATGTCGGTTTTTTATAAAAAAATTACTAAAGATGGACCAGCATATACAATAAAAGCGAGTGTGCGGTGGAAAATAAAGGACCCATCTGATTGTGTTTATTGGGCAAATATGGGTTCAAGGGTTAACTTTCGTTTAACTGAAATCTTGTAGTTTTTTAATT
This sequence comes from Pissodes strobi, assembly GCA_016904865.1. Classification (NCBI taxonomy): domain Eukaryota; kingdom Metazoa; phylum Arthropoda; class Insecta; order Coleoptera; family Curculionidae; genus Pissodes; species Pissodes strobi. Next base: position 1,166 of record JAEQML010073466.1, on the reverse strand, counting down.
TGTTATTTTAGTTTCTACAAGCCTTTCCGAAAAAGTATTTTGCTGCTGGAGCTGGAAGTCAATCCTTTTATTTAAATTATATTTTTATTTATTTACTTACTTGTAGCACGCTTTCCATCATATAATTTAGCTAATCGTAACTAACTACAACTAACCCAAACTAGCCAAGAGGAATCAAAACTAACTCAAAAAGATGAAATAATAGAGTTATCTTCCATATGGACGAATTTCGTGTAACTGAAATCTTGTATATCTATTTCAAATGATTTTTTTTAGTTTCTACAAACCCTCCTGAATATGGTTATTTTAATTATATTTTTATTTATTTTTTATTTTTAATTTAGCTAATCCAAACTAATAGATACTAACCCAAATTAACTATAAAACTAACAATTAGCAAAATTTTTCATATGTAAAATAACCGTGGAAAAAAATTGCAATGCAAGTTTTTTGAAAGATTGCAGACACTCTATAAGCTTCAGCTTCGGTTGGATTTCAGCTAAACGAAAGTTGAGCCAGGTTCAACAACAGAATGCTATTGTTACCATAATTCGATACTAATAATTATTAGTAATAATCAATTTATTATTTCGCTTAGCATCTATAATCGAATATGGTGAAACAAGGCCTTAATATTTGCATATATAATATATCATTATAAGTATTTCGAAAATACTAGAACAAACCAATAATTTTATTATTATTCCTGTCGGAGCTGAACGCTTGGTACCAATGCCATCGAGAAAAAGAATGTTTGTTACTGCCATCGTACGCGTACTCATTAAATGAACATACAAATCAAGAAATGCAACACTACATCAATTTCGACCTTCATGTTTTCTGTATTAAGTAGGTAACAGCAAATAAAAGCCGAGTATCGCTTTTGGTTAGTAGATGGCGCTTCAAGTACTTCTGAAAATATATATTCATTTAATTTTCGACCGTAAATATTAATTAGGTAAGGTAACCTGACAGGTTATTCTGAATATGCGAAATATATTATCTAATATTCACTTGTCTTTTGCGTTATTGCCGTAGACCTAGAAAGCATTTTTAAGTATGTGGTTACTGCTACCAAAACAAAAGTAACTCCTGTCCTACGATGATAATTATTCTTGTTTTTTTTATTCGTTCTTTTGTAACTACTCATCGCTTAGGCCAATGGG
>JAEQML010073465.1:0-14959 GCA_016904865.1 Pissodes strobi | reverse complement strand
TAACGGTCTATTCGCAATTAGCATTAGCAGTTTAAATTCGCAGTGAACGAAAAATCGCATTAACAGTCGCAACACTCGCAACTGCTAATGAAAAATCCCGACTTAGCACATCTTTAGGGACGGGCGACATCGCCCTAAAGCGATTCAGGAATGGCCAAAACGCAACCTGATTGATCGATTACTGAACAGCATGTAACACATGCGAGGAGCGAGCGCATGTTACATATACGTACTCGTGCGATTTTTTAGACCAAAAATTCGAACTTCGCGCCCCCAAATACCCCACTCTAGAGTACCCACATCAAAATTATTTCTTTTCGAAAATTATTTTTCGAAAATTTTTGTTAGCTTTCTTTAGAGAAACGGTTAGAGGGATCCACGTACAAGTCACACACATACAAATAATTTTTTTTAAATCACATGCAAGGTGTTAAAACCACCAATTTTCCCAAAAATCTCCTATTTTCAAAATATTTCGGTACAACAGACTCGTGCGATTTTTTAGATTAAAAATTCGAGCTCCACGCCCCCAAATACCCTTCTCTAGGGTACCCAAAACAAAATTTATTTTTTTTCGAAAATTATTTTGTAATTTTGTTTTCGCTTTCATTACAGAAACGGTTAGAGAACTCTGTCATTTACAACAGTAGGCAGCTATTGCAGAATGATAGGGGGTTTAAAAGGGGAGTTAAGAGATTGCTTATTTCCCGAGCCTATTATAGCGTGGCCGAGTTTCTTGGGGAAAACTTTTAAAACTTTTAAATGTATTTCGTAATGGTAAACGTTCCTATGAATCTAGATGTAGTTCGGACATATTTGTATATCTGTTATTTTATTTTGTTTTGTATCTATTATTTTGTATTTTGTACGTTAGTGCTTTGTCTATAGGAATTGTTATTTCTTGACAATAAAGCTTGATTTGATTGATTGATAGATGGATCCACGTACATGTCACCCACGTACAAATAATTATTTTAATTCACATACAGGGTGTTAAAAACAAATTTTTCCAAAAAAAATCCCCTAATTTCCAAATATTTCAGTACAGCAGACTTGTGCGATTTTTTTAGACCAAAAGTTTGAACTCCGCGCCCCAAATACTTTTCTCTAAAATACCCACTTCAAAATTATTTTTTGTTAGAAAAATATTTTTCAATTTTTTTCCCCTTTTTATTACCGAAACGATTAGAAGTGGATCCGCCCTGTATGTGAATTAAAATAATTATTTGTTACATATCACCAAAGTACAAATAAAATTTCCAAAATCATATACAGGGTGGTAAAACAATACATTTTTAAAGACATACAACTTTTTTCGTAATATTTCGGTAAGTACAGAAAACTCATACGACCTTTCGATCTCAACCAATTTAGATACGGCACATTATAGTACCCAACGAGGCCCATATTTTTCTCATTTAAAGTTAACCTCTAACTCTTACCGTTTTCGAATTATAGCCGATTTAATGAAAATCTCGATTTTTTTAAGATACCCGTGAATTTTTCCGAAAAATTTTTTGAAAACAAAATATCCGTTTTTATTACGGATGCCATTAAAGGGATCCATTTACATGTCATTAATATAAAAATAAAATATTCAAAAGCATATACAGGGTGGTAAAAAAATTTGCAAATTTAAAAAAAAAAATCCCCTTTTTTCAAAAAAAAAAAACAATATATATTTTTAAGTTCGACGACTCTCATACGGGCTAAAGGCCGTCGAATTTAAATGACCGAAAACTAAGAATTTTGTTTTTTTTTTTCGTAAAGAACTTTTTTTGTCGGCCTTGAGGTCCTCTACCTGCATGCCAAATTTCAAGTCGTTCGGAAAAAAAACCGATTTCGATGGGACAAAATGAAGGTTAGGTCGATATAAAAATACGGTTTTTTCCGTTCGCCGATATTCTTCTTTTTTCTGCCGGAACCTACTCGTTAAAAAAACTTGTTTCGCGATTTCCCCCACTTCTCGAGAAAAATTCAGGAAACGTGAGGCGTGGGGGGTACCAACTAACCAGCCAACCCCGACCCCGCGTTACGGAATTTGGTGGCGGCAATATTTTGCTCCGAGCTCCCGTTTAGCCTGAAATCACGAAAAACCAGGCGATTTTCATATAGCCCCCCAAAACCCCCTCTTAAAGTTCAGCCCCGGCATCCCCGATTTAATCCCAAGTAGCCCCCCACGTGGTACATCTACCATGAAAATATAGACCCTGCAGGTCATCTCCTTATATCGGAACCTATCGGTTAAAAAACCGCGCCGGATAGGTCATTATTCACTCCTTAATTGGTCTGTTGTAAGGGGCGGCCAAACCCTGCTCGCCTCGGGCGGCCTAAAGCCTGGAGACGGGGCTGATTCCTGCAAGAAAAATGAAGAAAATCAACAGCAAGACCCAACAGTGGGACGACATTTTGTAAGAACGAAATTAGATTCCAACTTGATCTGTATAGTTTTTTTGCGAGTTTTCAAGGAGCCAATTTTATTTGCTTTTCTACAAGCGTGCGTACTAACAATACCTACAATGTATAAACTTACCAGCAAATATTTAGAAACGCCACCAAAAACTGCTTTGAATTCTATAAAAATTAGCTCAATTTTGTTTATTCACGACAACTACGTGTCGACAAATGAAACGAAAACCAAGAAATAAAGCGGCATAATGTATTTACAATAAATAAAAGCGGTATCTTCAAGGGCGCGGTTGGATTTACGGCGTTCATTCTTGGTAATCAAAATATACCGCGTCTATTTTAGGGATGTGCGTACATTTTGTTAGATACGGCAAATATTTATATCCTGTTTTAACATTTTCCATATAGATACGTCTTTTTTAGTTGATAAATACCTAAGTTTATGTAAAACGAAGCCTTTGACGCAGAAATCTAAAAATCTCATTTTTTTGAAGATACGGCATCTATTCTTAGGGGGGCAGTATATATGAATATATTTATTTACATCATAGGTTAATTCATTAATTTAGTATATCTCTACTAACTTTTTATTGGTATTATGATATTATCACTACCATAGGATTAATTTAGAATAATTTTAGTCTGGAAAATAATTCCTATGTATGGAGTTTCGTGATTGACTGCGTTTATTAAGAACTTTAATAATTCAGCATTTCGTTAGAACTATTTCAGAATAGGAGTTGGCCAATATTAATGATATAAGACCTAGATTAAGATTTAACAACCTGATAAGTCAGATGATAAATAATTTGGGGAAGTTTGGATTGTTTTAATACAGTTACGTCTGTGTAAGTTTTTCATATTTAAATAAATAATTTAATTGGAATCTTGATGTTTATTTTGATAAGCTATAGTCAGGACAGTAATCAATTCGAATATCTTATCTTCAGTTTTCCCGACGTTCTTATATAGGGTATTTTTCAAAATTTTGCTATCCTTATTTCAATTATCAAGATTCCTAGTAAAAAATTTAGTGGCGCCTTCACCTAACTGACAAGTCATAGACCCACACCTTTAAATAAAATAAAAAACTATGAGTAAACCTTGCATATGGACCGTTTGTTAAAAAGTTTACAATTAGTGTTACATTAGTTGATGCATTGTTAATGTTTGTAGAATTTGACTGACCGCTAACTGTTCAAAAATAATTTGAACATGTTTTCAAATCAAGCGATTTAATTCGTATTATATTAATATTCCACGCCACTGTGTATCGCATTCCAAACAATGCCCTTTAAAATCTCACGGGCATTTTAAGATCCTTTACAGGCGTATCCGACTATATCAAAATCGGCCTCTCCTATTGGTCGAACCGCATGGTCCTCCGCTCGCTTTGCTCGCTACGGGGGCTCAAGAAAAGGAAACTAACCAGGTGATAACCCAATCTAACCCAAGACATATCCAAAATCAAGAAAAAAAACTGTTTAGCAAAATAATCTTTAAAAAAAATAAAAAAAAGCAACGGGGTTCGAACCCGTGCGTGCCGTCCAGGTGGAACCCAACTATCTAAACCTCTACACCACGAGAGCTCTTCCGACAAATTGATTGCATCACGAAGACATATTGTAATACGAGATGGGTCGACCAATAGGAGAGGCCGATTTTGATATAGTCGGCTACGCCTGTAAAGGATCTTTAAAAGCATCTCACGGCGCACTCCTAGCGCTATCTCTTGTCACAGCGTTTATTCACCATCAGTTTAACTAGAAGCAGAACTGCTCCGAACCATATAATCTTCTTATTTCAAAACACAAGCTAGGGTCAGCTACAAGCAGAAACGCATTCGACCAATCACAGTGGTTATTACAGCGACTACCGAAAACAGTCAATTTAGCGTCCCTGAAATTCCGATCTATATATATTAATCGAAGTTTATAAAAATTAGTCAGCAGATTACGACCAGGTTTGTGTTAAAATTTATAATTTTTATTTAGACAACCGGTGATGTTAAGTTTTTGTATAAATTCTCTATATTTACAATATTTGCCCTCTACGGAATGGATATTCCAGGAGTGGGGGTGAAGAATCCCTGTCATGCTTTCTTCTTAAATTGAAGTTTTCTCTTGCACACTCATACAGTGTGATGTTTTCCAGTGCAAATTACTCTGCAAGATAAAATAAACTTTCGACGCCATTGCCCTACCAACAGAAGTTATTTATGCATATTACTGCATATTTTCAATTCACTCCAACTTGAGTCACTCTTATTTGCAAGAAGTTGAAGTTTCCATATGGGTGCTTCATATAGGATTATCGATTGCACTACTCCATACAACATTTTTCTTTTAACTGTGTTTGGCTGACGCTTTCGCCACTATAATATTCGCCACGTGTTCTCCGAAGGATATATTCTCCCCAATTGTGATCCACAGTTATTTCACGGCTCTAACAGAGATAATAATTCCCTGTCCAATTCAAAGTGTCCCGTCTGTTTCTACGGCCACTTATATCCTCTTGTACCAACGAGTACAATTAAATCAATACCAAACTATGGAAGTGGCATAAATTATAGGTGGATCACCCTGTAGTTCTTTTTCATATCTAATCAGGTTTTATTACTCTATACATTTCTGAAACAGACTATAACCGCGAAACTAGCCAAAAGTAAGCCAAGCAAACCAAAACTAACCCAATTATAAAAAGAAAAGCCCGGTTGCGTGCGCTTTTCTCGTCCAGTTGCTATTTATAATTTTATTTATATATATGAAGTTACAAAAAAATTAAATTAATGTTAATTCTTGTGTCCGACAATGTAATACTCTTCAAAATAAGTTACATAATTGATTAACATAAATATCAAAAAAGAGTGGTATATACTATTGCCCCTTATAGTAAACCATTACCTCTTTGATATAGAAAAATATGAAGGTTGTCAAATTTGCTAAATTGTCGCATTTTCTTTACTTACTCATGTAAATATAAATAGCTATATCTAATTTAATTTTTTTCTATTCGGGAAATGGAAACGGTATTATCGAAACATTTTCATAGTGCAATCATCTTTTGAATAAATTACTTTCGAGCAATTTTCTTTTGTAACTAAATTAATTTATACAAATTTCCGGATTCCAGCTTTTTGGGTGAAAAGGTATGAAAACCGAAGGTTTTTCAATTATGTGTACATTTTGCAAAAATTAATATGAAGTCAGTGTGTCGAAACGTTTTGCATGAACATTTTTCTTACCGAAAAATGCAATTATCACCAGTTCGTTCATCATTCATAACCGCACCCAAACAGCGTGTTAATATGAAGAAACTTTTCGGATAATCGTTATAGTAATCAATAATGTTTACTATAGGTACCCAATAAATATACCAGCTCTGTACGAATGTGAAGTTACCTGAACACGCGGATCTCGGATTATATTGGTACCTTGTGTAATTCTCGGTAAACAGGATTAAAATCGATGCAATCGCCTACGTTCATTTCAGACATTAATAATACTTATTTCTTCAGGTGTTTCCATCGATAATATTCTATCATAAGTCTATTTGGCCACCGGTAACTATTGGCAAAGTACTCAATCAAATTGTTTTGTTGAGAACACATTACTTATGTCCCAATAAGCCAGGTTGGCATGTTAGCGACTTTTTGATTAGCTTACACGGAAAAAACAAATCTCCAAAGAAGAATAGTCTTATCCTTAAAGATAAATATTTGGTGCAACTATATAATGCTTCTGTAAAGTTTATTCAAGGCATAATTTAAATATTCAGTTATTCTTGGATGTAAGTTGCGTATTTACTTCATTTCAATTATCATAGTTAGAATAAGAATAGCAGGCAGGATATATTGAAGAAAAAAAATTCTTCTATGAAAGGTATATTTATCTTCAAAGAAGTGTCTGGTATTCATATTTCTAAAATAAACTTTTAGGTTTAAATGAAGAAAATTTGTTCTTCTTGTAATAATAATTACACTCCAATCAAGAAACCTTTAAGTTAAAATATATATTTGTATTGACACATCTTATACTTCTTATACCAAGAATAGGTAATATTGCATTTACCTACTATTCTTGAGTACAGACTATAGTCTTCAATGCTCCACGTCGCGCGTCGTCGCCTGTAGTGTTATTTGTGGTTGTGCTGCAGTATTACATGGAAGACGATTTAATGGCGGGCGGTTGTTTTTCGTGTGAAATAATTAAGTGTTTAATAATTGAAGAATTATTGATATCCTGGAGTTATTCCAATGTTTTTAGGTAATTTTTTAGCTAATAAGGTTAATAATAATGTGATTTTACCTTGTAACTGTTATTAAATGCCTACCCACGCTGGCAGCGTGCACGCTGCCATTTTGATAACAGTTACAATATAAAATCACATTATTATTAATAGCTAAAAACTTTCAGATAATTTATTCCAAGTTCCAGGAGTTCAATAATTCTTCCATTTTTTAAACACGTTTAACTATTTCACACGAAAAACAACCGCCCAATAAAATATATTTTGTATTTCATTGAAGCATGTCGTATGTTTACAGACAGAATGGTTATTTTTGATTTAAGTCCAATTTATACCTATTTTAAGAATATATTCCATTTTGAAGAACTTGTATTATGTTTACTTGAAGGATAACACAGAATCTATTGAAGCATAATATAGGTATAATATAAATATACCAATCTTCCTGAAATAATAATACCCTATACTTGTTTCAAGTATCTACTCTTCTTAAATCAGTCCTAACTTAATCTTACTAAATAAGAATAACGTTTTATTTGATTGAAGTATAACTATCCTTGCGGCATAGGAAATGCAGTTTAGCGTTGACTTAAGGTTAATAATCTTATAATAAGAATAGCTTTTTTTCCGTGTATAAACAAAAGGAAGGTACAAGTAATATAAGAAGAAATATCGCGGCACTGTCAAAGTCATAAATTTTTGTTTAGACAGCTAAGATCAATGCAAAATTGCAATTTCTTGTTAAGTAGTGCCTTTACCATTTTAAATATTGGATTATTAATAACGGGAAAAAGAGGGTTGTATCATAGAATCCGTTACTATTGAAGTATTGCAAGCTAAACCTCATAATATTATCATATTCTTATGTGAAATATCTTTAGAATGTCTCGCTCTGTACAATCCCTGACGCAGCCACTGCAAGCGTGCCATGATATTGGCTGGAAACTATCGGAAGATCTTCTCTTTGGATATTTTTGTTTCTCGACCTCCAGAATGTATTATAAAAGGATGTGTCAAAGGCTTTTATTTCATTAAAATAAAAAAAAATACCATTCTTATCTTGCTCGCTACATGCACTTGATTTTATCCCAGCAAATAAAAGTTATAATGTATAGATCTAATTTTTTAAAAAGACAGTTTGAAAATTTACCTATACGTACGTGGAACTTTAATAACCACGTCTTATAATATGCAATATCATTGTTGAAACATGGGAGCTCGCAAATGTTGCACTATTAATTGTAAAACTAGGTATTTAAAATTGGTGTGTCCTTAAGAATACATGACATAAGTGAAAATTTGAACAATGCGAGATTAATATGATGAAATACAAGATTTTTTATAATTCATATTGTTACGTTTTTCCGTGGGTTCTGAACGAAATTACATCTTTTAATATTTCAAACTAATATTCTCTTTATTCTCTACCACTGTATACAAATGAACATACTAAACTACTCTTACAACTAATATCTCTTTACACTTTAACACTCAATGATTAACTAACTGACTTTCGGCTTAGGTCTGCTCCTTATATATAATCTCAAATCTATCACGAATATTCGGGAAGTATTCCGAGGCCACTCTATAGGACTCGATCGAGATAATTCCAGCGTTCCTGAATCTTCGCGGACGCCCGGCAGGCGATGACTCATACAGACAGAGAAGCGGTACGCTGCAAGGCAGGTTCTATAGGGTAGCACAAAAACATTCGTATGGTTGCTAGCGATAAAAATATTTTATACTTACTTATACTTACCACACCTACACCTCCAATGTTTAAAGCAAAATTTTGCCTCAAAAATTGGCAGATTCCGCTGCTTATCGCTTGAAAAATTCTCGGCTTATTTTCCCGTTTTCAAATCGTTTTAAATGAGATCTGATTTACTTACTTATCACAAAACTATACACATCGGTGTACTAAAAGCAACATTTTACCTCAAAATCCGTCATGCGGTCCACTAGAAACTGCCTCTAATTAGCAAAAAACGTTTTAATGAGATTTAAGACAATTAAACATATAAATCTACACAAATTAACCTAACCGTCATGTCAAAATATTGGAAGACGTATCTTCATAATGCACCAAAGCTAATATTCAGACTAGTAAAATTGTCAAAGTATTGAAAACTGAAAATGTTTTGAGATTTTCTGCACGTTTGGTTCAGTTTAGCCTGAATTTTTTTCGTATTTCTCGATCTTGTACAGGGTGTCCCAAATTCGAGCCTCATCATTGGGATCTCGGAAACTATAAGAGATACGAGGTCGTTTAAATAGGGGCAAAGTTGCACAATTTGATGTTGATCAAAATGCCTCCCTACAAGTTTAAAAATTCCGAATATTTCCGAAGATTTTTGCAAAAAACCGAATATTCATGATTTCATTTTTATTTTGTATATGACTCTATTTGAATAGATATAACATAATAAATTTCACACTCTCATTGCTGCTTTTCCTGTTCTACAAGATAGCATTATCAGATTTTCAAACAGACGTTTCTTCTTTGAGGTGCCGTCAACAACTTTGTTTTTTTTAAATACGACCCTGGATTTTTTATTACGGATTTTAAGAGCTTCTAAGGTCCCAAAACTAATGATGTATCGCACTTATTCCAAAAATTCATATTAATGACATTCTCCATAAGAACTCATGTGACAGATAATAGATTTTTAATAGGATTAAAAACAAAAACCTTCTTTTACGCATTAACGCCTTGCATAAAGAAAGCTTAAAACTAACATAGGAAGTGGTTAATAAATAATATAATTAAGGTGTCAACCCTCAAATCCTAGGCACCGAAAATTAACAAGAGACTAGAAGGTCCACTCTCAGTCGGCACTTTTGATGTAGCGCTTACAAAGGCGAGACGCCAGATATTAGACGAGACGGGGTGAAACGTGGCACGAGGCCTGAACGGTTAACCAGCATTTCGCCGGGTTCCGTGACGGGGCAAGGAGGGAAATGTTGGGGCTGGGCTTAGAGTGAACCTTCTACAATATTGTTAATATTCGGTGCCCTAGGCTCTAGGCTATATTTTTAGCAATTTACCCAAGTAAATATTTGTGTGGGATTAGATTTGGAACAAATAATAAATTTCACTTTCTCATTGTTATTTTTCGACGGTTCGTCCTTAGACACCATTACATTTATTTTTTAAAATACAGCCGTGGATTTCTTTACATCAGTTTTTAAGAGCTTCTGATGTGCTAGAACGAACGATGTATCGCACTTCTTCGAGAAAATAATTTTAATGATTTTCTGGTAAAATCTTACCAAAAATCTGTTTTCTGCCTATTTCTAACACATGAGTTCTTATGAAAAATGCCATCAATATGAATTTTTCAATAAGTGCGATACATCATTGATTTTGCGACCTTAGAAGCTCTAAAAAAAGTTGATGATGGCAGCTCAAAGACGAAACGTCGCATCGGTTTGAATCTGACAACACCATCTGGTAAAACAGAAAAAGTAACAATGAGAATGCGAATTTTTTTTGTTATATCGTTTCAAATAAGGTCATAAAAAAATAAAAAATCGCGAATATTCGGTTTTTTTCAAAAATCTTCGGAAGTATTCGGAATTTTTAAACTTGTAGGGTCGCATTTTGATCAGCATCAAACTGCGCAACTTTGCCTTTATTTAACCGACCTCGTATCTCTTCTAGTTTCCGAGATCCCAATGATGAGGCTCGAATTTGAGCCACCCTGTACAGAAAATTGTTATAGAGCTTTTTCATTGCAAAGATCACAAGATTTACGAATCTATATTGATTTCTTGAAAATAGCTATGCGTTGGCTGGCACGTACGCTTAGAGTAAATTTTTCAAACTAAATTTCAGTCACCAATTCAGCATTCTTAGTCCGATAGATGCGATTTTCACATCTTCCCTAAAAAGTCCATTTTCCGACATTTTCGGAACAGAGAAGCATTTAGAGAGTTTTCCTGTTAGATATTCCCTATCGAATTGCCGTTTCAGCTTTTTCGATCCTCGCGAATTTTTCGGCGGATCCAAAATGACCCCTTATCGTCTTTGGTAATGTATAAAATGCTGATGTTATTAACGAATCTTGTACGGGGTGGCTCGAATTCAAGCCTATGTATAGGGATCTCGAAAACCGTAAGAGATGCTGTGTCGGTGATATTAAGGCAAAATTGCGCATTTAGGTGCCTATTAATATGCCGTTTAGAAAGTTTTAAAATTCCAAGTATTTCCAGAGATACCCGGAAAAAGATCGAAATTTTGAATAATCGTTTTATTTTTTCCTGGGCTTAATCAAAAACGGTTTTCAAATTGAATTGCACACAATGGTGGTATCTAGTTTGGAATGCGACGTTTGGTCTTCAAAGGGTAATCGTCAACTTTCTTTTTTTGAATACGAACTTTATTTTTTTATCGTTTTTCAGATGATGGCGTTCTTATTATGAGTATGTGTTTTCATTTTTTTTAAATCTTTTTTTTACATCTATTTTTATTTTTGTTTAATTATTTATTTTGCTATGGACCAATTTTGAATAGTTTAAGTAACTTTTGAAACTTTCATAATCTACAAAATATTTTATTATTTTTCTTTTGTATTGTGTTGTTCAGTTAGTTTCATTGACAAATAAATGAAGTAGAAACGGAAATTATATGCAATTTTATGCATCAGACTAGGAAATTTTATGATATTATCGGCTGTTGCCTTCTTAATGATGATCATAATAATAATATTATTGTATTAAAAAGGGAAAGTTGATGAAGAGCCCTTGAAGATGAAATGTCGGATTTCAAGCTGGATGCCACCACTAAATAGAGCGGAAAAAGTGGCAATGCAAAAGAGAAATTCAATTTGAAATCCGATTTTAAATAAGCCCAGGCAAAAAATAAACGACTTTTCAAAATTTCGGTTTTCTCCGGATATCTCCGGAAATACTCGGGATTTTAAAACTTTTTAAACGGCATATTGTTAGGCACCTAAATGTGCAACTTTGCCCTAATTTAAACGACCCTGTAGCTCTTACGGTTTTCGAGATCCCCATACACAGACTCGAATTCGAGCCACCCTGTACATAGCGAATAAAGCAACATAATTCAGGAGTAATAAATTCCTTAGATTACATTAGCAATACTATAAGTACGAATCTTTAGTAGGGTCAAATTTTTATATAATTTTACCTAGTATACAAGGTGTTCATTTATGATGTCAAGTTAACTTTAACTTTTTTGTTTTACGCATTAGAAAGAAATGTTAAATGCAAAAGTCTATGTGTTTAATGTAATCTGTATATGTGTATGTATATATATTCGTATATACAGGGTATTGCAGACACAAGTGATAGGTCAAAGTCACATATTTTTAAATGGAACATCTTGTAAATTAATGAATGTTCGGATCCTGCTTTCAATTTTAAGCATAATGTATATATAATATCATATAAAAACTGAACCGTTGTCGACTTAATAATGATTGAAAATTCAATAGTATAACACAAAAGATTCCTGTTTTTTATTATTTTTCAAATCTTAATTCTAGTAAAAATTATAACAATTTACCACAAAACTCGCGATCAGGTACTTCCGACCACAAACTTATTACAACGGTTTGTAAACTCCCACTCCCACAGAAAGTTTCACCAATGCCACGTAAAATCTGGCATTAAAATTGCACAAACTGGGAGGATCTAAGAGAGTTCTACCTGGATTTTCCATGGCTCAAAGTCTGCTTTGACACTGACCGAAGAAATTACGCAAGTAATCGCCTCGGGAATGGAAGCATACATCCCAAATTCCACCAATTACCTTCAAAAGGAAAGTCCTGGTTCGACAGAAGATGAGAAAGAGCCGTAGGTAGGAAACAACAAGCCTACAAGTACTGGCAGCAAAATCGGACCGCTGAAAGTCGCAGTTATTTTATCGAAGCGAGAAACGAATGCAAACGTGTGATTGACCAAACTAAGGACAAACACAATCAAAGAACCAGGAATACACTTTTGCAATGCCCCAGTGGCTTCAGGAATTTCCGGTCGGTAGCAAAGGCAGTAAGTAATAACTTAAAAAAAACGCCTCTTTCACCTTTGACGGACGAACGCGGCGTCAAGGCAACTACAGCTAAGGAAAAAGCAAGCAGGCTCGCCGAAATGTTTTCATCGCACTCTACCTTAAACGACCTCCATAGCAAAGGTCTCCCCAGTATATTCAACATCAACACTACAGAGGTTAAAAACCGTGACATTCGTAAAATCGTCAAAGAGCTAGATATGCAAAAGGCATCAGGTCCGGATGGAATACCTGTCATTGTGATAAAGAATGGCGCCAACGAACTAACACCTATTTTTTCCAGACTTTTTTCCCTGTCTTACCGAAAAGGGATTTATCCATCTTTTTGGAAAGTCGCTCGAGTACAACCTGTTCCAAAAAAAGGCAAGAAAACCACGCCCTCAAACTATTGTCCAATGCTTCAAATAATCTCGAAAGTCATGGAACGTGTAGTCAATCAGAAACTACTCCAGTACTTCGAGACTAACATAATAATTAGCGATAATCAATACGGCTTCTGCAAACAGAGGTCGACAGGAGATATATTAGCCTATATCATTCACATATGGAGTAGGGCAATTGAGAACTACGGAGAATCTCGAGCGAATGCGTTGGATATTTCGAACACATTTGACAGAGTTTGGTATGAAGGATTGCTCAACAAACTGTCTCTCTGCAGCTGGTTTGCCAGTTTCCTTAAGAACCGATCTCTGCACGTTGCAGTTGATGGACACATCTCAGACACATTCACTGTTAATGCGGGAATGCCTCAGGGCGCAACACTTTTACCAATTCTATTCCTTATCTATATTAATGACCTGCTAACCGAAACCAATAATCCTGTTTACACTTTTGCAGATGACAGCAGATCAGAAAAACCCTTACCACCGCAGACACGAGCAGATTACAAAAATTAATCAAGATTTGGAGGTTCGAACCTGGGGAGACAGGGGTTTGGTCCAGTTCAATGCAGCAAAAACCCAAGCAGCCGCGTTTACCAAGAAAGCCAATACGGCGGGCCCTGATATCATTATGGCAGGATCGGCCATTCTTTCATCCTCGGCAATCGGACTACTGGGTGTCTCTGTCAAGAGCAATATGTCCTGGCATGACTATGTTGCTAACATCGCAAAATTAGCCTCGCAGAAGCTTGGTGCGCTATTTCGCAACAAAAAACTGTATAAAGCGCTGCCGCTGCTCTTGCTTTACAAAGCGCAAATAAGACCGTGCTTAGAATATTGCTCACACATCTGGGGTGCCGCACCTAAGCACACCCTAAAGATACTGCATTCCATTCAGAAGAGAGCTGTGCGTCTCGTCGGCGACCGATAATTGACCCGGGATCTGGATAGTCTGAAACCCCGTAGACATGTGGCTGAGATATCCCTCTTTTACAGATATTGCCAGGATTTGACCCGCATCATTTCGCCCCCAGCGACGCCTGTCAGACAGTCGCGAGAGACGGAAAGAGCGCATCTGTTCCTTGTACAACTGGAAGCACCTAGAACGTCGCTTTAGAAAGACTCCTTTGCCTGGCGCACTGTGGAACACAGTCCTAGAACATCTGTTTCCCCCTAATTATAACCTACAACTATTCAAGAACCGTGTCAATCAACATCTTCGTGCACACACCGCTCGTCGAGTGCCATAGGATCTCCATTTAGTGTATGTGCCACTGTTTCCCGGGCTCTATTTTATTTTCATTGTCGCTGGTTTAATGGAGAAATTATTGTGGGACGCTGTTTCATTCTCTAAAACTAAAATGGCACGAGAATGACTGAAAAAATAGTTAGAAAAGAATATAGACCAATTTTTAGGGAAATAAATAGATCATCTTATAGTTATTCTAAATCATGCACAACAAATATAAAAAAATATATATCTTAACTTACAGCCAGGAGTGCCAGGACATGTCAGGTAAATGATTTTTGTGAATTTATATCATTATTTGTCAATACAGAATTTTTTGTAGTCCTATATAAATATTTTGAGAAGACCTAATAATCACCAAAAATTTCAGATTTCAAAAAACTTGATCGGTATTCATACGAAAAGCGGAGGACTTGCAATTGGGTACTTTTTTGATATCCATCATCCATTCATAGTGAAGACACTCGCCTACGGTGTCGCAATTCTTATATTCGCGTCTTCATAGCTATCACTAAATAATCATTGTATAATATACTATTAAATCAATTTGTTTAGTAATTGAAATTCAATGCGATTTAAATTTTGCGTTGACGAGATTCATCTGGTCTGAACGGAATATCAACTTAATATGATTTA
>JAEQML010073464.1:0-14960 GCA_016904865.1 Pissodes strobi | reverse complement strand
TTGGCCACTTTCCCAAGGGACCAACCTCTTCTACTATATAATTCCCGCTTAACCCCCGGTAGGGTAGGACCAATCTTTTTCCTTAGCTTTCTCAAAATACCTATTATGCAAATATATGGGTTCATATTTAGACTGAAGCCCGAAAAGTGTATGGATGTATATGTTGTCAGATGTATATGCTATCAAATCGTCCATCCTAAGCCAACCTGCTGCGTTGTCTGTGTGGTCCACGCGTCATAATTAACAACATACCGCTTTATTTCAATTAATATGCGCTATAAAATCAGAAGTTTAATAAGATATCTATTATATCTATCACTTCATATGCCGCTAAAGCGGCACGAGCAAGAAGTTGCATAAATTTGCGAAATCTAGCGGAATTGATAGCGAACGCTTATGTCGGCTGGCATTAGAAACTAGGTGTGTTAACTCGCATGAAACTGCGCTGCATTTGATGATATGTATATATAGTGACAAGGAAAATAATTATTCATTGATATATCTAGAAGCAGATAGGTTTATAATGTCATATAATTAGAGATTGCACTTAGCTAGCGTAATAAAGTATATAGATACTTTTTATCATATATGCATACACAAGGTAGGGTAATAAATTTTGTTTGGTAAACATAATACAGGTTAATTTGTATTTTATGTTTCCTGCCCAGAATTATTGAGCGGTTGTTCCATTCCTTAGAACTAAGCTGCTGGACACAAATAGTGCATTAAGGAAATTTTTAATAAAAAATATATTTAAATATCGATATTTTAATTAAAAATAAGATAACGAGTTGCGGTTTTAGGTGTTTGTTTGCTTGGTCCATGGGGTATATGATGCCACTGGCAAGACTGCATATGTGCATGAGAAATAATATATACAAGGTGTGACATGAAACCCTTACATTTTTGCAAAAGTTTGTTAACTCAGAAAATTTTAATTTTTTCTTTTTCCTCACAAAAATTATCTTTGACAAGATACAAAAAAACAATTTCCAAGTGAAGTCTTTACGTGACATCCTGTATACCAAGCAAACATTTCTCACATAATTTATGATGACTAGTTATGTCGTTAACAACAGAAGTAAGATAGAAACTAGGGATGCACCGAGTATTCGGTTTGCCGAATAATTACCGAATATTCGGCCACTTTTTAGTAAATGCCGAATATTCGGTATTCGGCCAGCAGTGATGAGATATTCGGCGAATATTCGGCGAATATTAGGCTAAATATCACTTTTAAACTTTACAATAAAAGTAAAATGAAGTAATGGTTAAATAAACAATGGATGTGCTTAACTGCTTAATACACATTTATTCGGAATTAAGTTTTAATAAACGCCATTAAATCTAAGGTAAGGATAAAAGAATAGAACAGTTTAGTATTTAAAATTTAACTTAGGCAAATTAAGGTGCAGAAAAAGCAAGCGTTCCGCGTTTTTTGGCAAAAGTCTGCTTCTTTTAGCTTCATATATATTGCCCGCTTCTGAAAACGATCGTTCACTATAAACGCTACGTCCTGGACTGCATAGAAATTTGGATGCAACTACCGACAACTTTTTGTACAATGCTTTATGGTCCTTCCACCACTGAATTGGGTTTATATTTTTATTTATTAAAGGAGAACTTATGTTATTTTGAATTTCGGTATTGTCCACACTAAAATATTCCCATACCCAGCTTTTTTTCTTACTCTTAAATTCACTTAAGTCTGTCATGTTCACCTGTCCACCTAATCTCCAAGAAATTACTATATAAATAAACTTGCAATTGGATAAAATCTAAGATATATACGCCGTACTGTAAACAAACACACAAGACACAAGTCTGACAAGTCGCCACAAAAATTTACAGCATTAAAATCAGTGTTGCCAAACTTAACAGCGTTAATATTGGCATTGCCAACCTTTATTTATCGTAAAAGCCCAAGAAATGATGCAACCAACAATGCACACTAGCCGAATATTCGGCCGAATAGCAACCGAATAACCCAACCGAATATTCGGCCGAAACCCAAGCCGAATATTCGTTATTCGGCCGTGAAGAACAGCCGAATATTCGGTATTCGGTCAGTGACCAAAACCACTATTCGGTGCATCCCTAATAGAAACTACGAAATTCCATACATTTTCATACCTTTGGTTTTTGAAATTATATCAGACCAATCATTTCAATTAGGTGTATTTCCGGACTGCTTAAAAACGGCTCTAGTTATACCAATTCATAAAGGCGGAGATGTATCCAATTTCCGCCCAATCTCCCTACTACCTATGCTCTCAAAGGTTATTGAAAAACTCGTGAAAGTACGAATAATGAAAAACCTTTCTCAATTTAACATCTTAAGTGAAGCGCAAATTGGGTTCCAAAAATCAAAGTGCACTGATCAGGCTATCTAATCCTTCTTGGAGACTGTTTAATAATGGAGAATTGGAGATGCTGCGGCGACAGTGTTTTAGGATTTTTCAAAAGCATTCGATTGAACACTCCTGCTGAAGCTTGAACGACATGGCTTTCCAGGTAGCACACTTCACTGGTTCCAAAGCCAGATCTCCGAGAGGTCACAGTTGATCCAGTACAATGAGAAGCATTCAAAGTCTGGAGATATTTCGAGAAGTGTTCCACAGGGATCAGTACTGGTCCCAATTTTGTTCATGCTCTATACAAATGACTAGGCCTCTCTAAATATTCAAGGTAAAATCGCACTTTTGCTGATGATTCTACAATTTTATGGTATGGGCCAACACCCTCTACACAAGAAGGCCCTGAAACTAAGAAAAGCAGTAGCCAATATGGACACCCCAGTTGGGACCGAAAACCGAAACTAAATGCCGTAAAGGGTATATTTCGAGTTTTTAATATAAAATGTGTATACAATTGAGAATAAACAATTTATACAAAGCAGGTAATTTATTGTGTTAATGGCAGGGGCATTGCCCTGCGTTCGTGAAAATAGACTCTTAGCCCTACTACACTACACTATACTTCCTAAATATTCTACATTATACAATTAAATACCTATCGTTTATAGTTAGGCACTGATCGTCTGGTGCAAGGTGGGTTTACACAAATATCTGTTACAATTTAAGAGCTGATAATACCTAGTAATATCTAAAATAACTGAAATTATTCACATACTGTCAGCTTGAAGTAAAGAAATAGGTCCTTAAGGTTTTTATTTTGTGGCTTTATAATAATAATGCCTACTTACCTATTTACTTTGACTGCCTTTTGACTTTACAAATAATGAGTAGCCACAGATATTTTTTAGGATTTTTATTTGTAGCATTATTAAATATTGATTAAGGGTTGTAAGGCGGTTTTAGGTACGTGTTGTGGTAATTAAAGTATGTTTAAGCTTTGTTTTAAGTTCAGTCACTTAGTTGAGAACATTGACTTTTAAATAATTGTGTATAACCGTGTCAAGTGAATTGAAAACATGGTGTTAACCTGTTGTGTTCCTAAATGTAGAAAAAGGTGAATTGAGGCAGCAGTGGGTAAATTCAATTAAGAGGGAAAAAATCATTTGTTCCAACCAAGAATACTCGGGTAAGTTTTGTTTTTCTATTTTCATAGGCAGTGACTAGTCATACACACTGTATTTTTAGAGGCTGTGCCTAAGATTACGTGCACAACATATCATGTTAATTAATTGTGTGATTTTGCTACTTTTTACCTAAAAATTATTTGCAATACCTACTTACTTCACCCCCAGAGGTGGTTGTATTGTATTCAATGTCTGTATTGACCGAGATCTTGGTCTAACGCAGGCAATTAAACTAAATATATATTTTAGGTGTGTGAAATCCACTTCAGGCCAAATGAATATATGCTTTATTAAAATTGATGAAGCTCCTCAAGCTCACTTAAACTTTATTGTCTTTATTTCTGAAAATCTATTTATATCAGTAGAGCAAATGGGTGCTTCTGTCAACCAAATTGTATAGCAAGAGAAAAGCCAACTTAAAGGATTACTACAATATTGTAGGATACTACGATGACCGATTAATGTGATATTCTTGATGATATAATTTGTGTTTATTGTATGTTGGTTTTTGACTTGTGTGTTTCTTTTTCTTGTATTAAAATTTAACACTTTTTTACTCTCAATGTGTTTACTTAGCTTATGACAGACTATGGAGCTGCCATTTTTAATATTGTTCGGTTTATAAGGTCATATTTTTGTTTTTTAATGATATTTATATATATTTAACGCTTTGGCACGGCGTTTTCTTGTACTTAAGACAATAAAGCATATTTTGACTTGACTTAAGTATACCAAAGAAAATAATCGCGTGCAATTATTTTATTTTCCTGATAAATATGATAGGTATCCAAAAACATTAAAAAAATATTATAAAAGACTGTGGAGTAAATTCTTTCCACAATTAATAATCCACTCCTTGCACATTTACTCATATTTGAAAGCAAATCGAAATAAATATCAATGCTTACAATGTAATTTACTGACCGGGCAGACAAAATGCTGGCAGCATTACCTGAGATTTTATTCACAAAACTAAAATTTATTCTCAATCCAAATGGCAATTTACTAAAACAAGGGTTTTATGATTATAAATACAAAACCAGCACCGGGCAGCGATTACCATAAAGTAGGAATATTGCACCAAAGAGAAATATATTATAGTTTTCTTCGGTTGTACGTTTGCAAAGCTAGCTCTAACACGGGCTCACATGGGCATTTTCGAGGGTATTTTAGATTCCGATGGACGCCGCGCCGGCTTTCTAGAGCTGGCGTCCATTTAGTGATTCTAATTTTAACATTGAATAATTCTTCTATTGAAACTCTAATTTTCTTTGGTATTATTGCATAAAAACTTTAGCCAAACTTACTGAATTAAAATTAAACTTGATTATATGCCTTGATAGCGGGTTTCCGGATATTAACCTTCCCAGATTCTGAAGTTAATTATGCTAGCGACTGTATGACGGGGTTATAGTTGAGCTAGCTCCAAATTGTTCTCATAAATCATTTAAATAAATATTACTTACCCATTACGCCCAACTGTTGAGGCGTCAGCACGCCATCGCCTCCTCCACCGTCTACTGCTGCCACGGTAATCGATCCGCTCGCTAAGCTACCGGACACTACCGAAACTTTTTCGCTCGTACTAGCTATAGCCGAACCCTGTCTACCATAGCGCTCACCGTATATGTTACTATACGCACCGCTCCTTCTGCCGCTGCTTGCTATACTTCCAATGTCTGCAAATAAAAATACCCCATAAGTAATAGTATATTATTTTATATGGAGGAAAAGTGATACTTTTCATGGCGCGCTCGTGTTTAACAGCCGAACGGAGTGAGGCTGGTAATAGAGAGCAAGCCATGAAAAGTAACTTTTCCTCCAAATAAAATATGCTGTTTTTTCTTCAAATGTCGACAAATTAATGCAAAAACATCTCTTTTTAATAGTAATAATAATGATTATTATTAAAGATAAGTGGATTCGCAAGGCGGCTTAGACCGGTGTCGGTGAATAGGCACAGATTATTGCTATAGTAATGTAACATAAAGCTGTCAGTTGACACTGTCAACAATAATTATTTTTTTAAAATTGCGTCTCCGATTGCGTTTTAATTCCGTATTGATAAGCAGTTATTGAGAAAGTTCGATTAAATAATAACCAATTTGTTCCTAAATTAGTGATTTTTAGAAATGCAGTGCACAAATTGAGTGATAAATACAAATTTTAGTTTAATAAATCTCGAGTTGTTGGCGCTTATTTTGTTGTTTGTTTGTATCTATGTTGCTATGACAACACTTTTACCTCCGCCGGCGGAAAAGTGAAAAGTAAAGCTCCAGCGGAGGAAAAACGAAACTTCACGGCCGCCTACACAGTCGAATAATGACGGATTTACTGACGCTTGAAGAAAAAAGCAATTTATTAAAGGAGTACATTCTTCCAAGCCACAACTATAGAAAAAGTAGGTGTATTTTTCAGTCCCGGTTAAGAGAGAAATTTGAGCGCAATCGAAAAATTACCATTCTGTTAAAACTCTGTAGAAGATCTATGTAAACGTAGAACCATTAACCAGCTGGACAGGAGGGTCATATACTTGCTAATTGCAGGTCTTTAAATCGCATGCATTTACAAGTGCACTACGAACTGAAATATCGCTAACCGACACGATCACGGGCAGGGTTGTTACAAACTACACAATTGTGTATTTTGCTACATATTCGATCACTACCTTCTAGACAAGAAGGACGTGAAATTATGAAAAGCAGTAGCCAATATGGCCACCCCGACATAAATTAAATTAGGGTATATTTCGAGTTTTTAATGTAAAACGTGTTTAAAATTGTGAAATTTGTAAATTTGCAGTAAATAATTTATATAAAGCAGGTAATTTATTGCGTTAATGGTAAGAACATTGCCCTGTGATAGTGAAAATGACTGGGAGCCACAATAAAATTCCCTCAAGTTAAGGTGGAACAACACAAGCCGAAGACTGCGTGTCTAAAGGCACGTTTAGTCGTATTCGTGCGCACTCCAGGTTCTTTAGCCATTCTGTGGTATGCGGGGCTTTCTTACGGGTGACCTATCCGTCCCTTGTGAACCAAGTACATTACATATACTAGACAAAGGACAACCCTAAGGACCGATAGTACAGTATATAGGTTCCTTCCAAAAATGCCTAGGATTGATTTAAGGTGCCTACACGTAATCTCTTCTGACGTTGCATCCAGTGTGCTAAGCAAGAACTTTACCTCCAGCAATTTAAGCATAGGGTTAATCTAAGAAGCCTGACACAATAAAAGCCTGGCACAATAATCTAAGAAGCTTGGCACAATAAAAGCATCTAAGTTGCTATACTGTACTACACAGGACAAACCAAGAGTGGTCATACTGTGTCAAAAAATATATATTTTTCCCTATGTCACAATCCGTCACAAGTGGCCCGATCTCTGCAGAGGAGGAAGAAAAAAGGCGTATCAACCCACTTCCCTGATGACCAGTCTCAAGAATCAAGAAAAAAGCCAAGGACCTCTTAACTTGGTGTAGGAAAAGGAACAAGCAGTAATTGATGAGCTGCGATGCTAACGTGCCCATATCAGCACAAGAGGGCCTTTTTGAATTTTTGTTCACTAACCACACACACATAATTAACAAGGGTAACAACCCCACTTTATGAATACGATTAGAAAAAAGGTTTTAGACCTAACCGCTAGCTATAGTCCCTTCATAGAACCTTTATTAAGTGTAAGTGCTTTTGATGTCGGACTACATGCATATAAGGTTTGACATCGAGGCGTTTGTCCTCTGCGTCGAGTACAGTAGGAACCCAAAACTAACCGACTGGGTTTTATACAAAGATCGCAAAAGATCTGATACTGCTGGGAAGAACTACACGATCGAAAGCGCAGAATATTTTGGAATCAACTTCCAGCAAACTACATAGCCTAAAAACTTAAACTTATGAGGCTAGTTGTCCTATTACCGGTAAAACTGGGTAGATATATGTATCTTGGTGTAAGTAAACTCATCAGAACTGAGACTAGAAAGTTCTTTAATGTGGCAAAAAATCACAAGAAGCCCCTTTCTAAGTTCAGAGAAGAGATGAAAAGGTCCAAGAGAAGAACATAGAAGAAAATCTGCGAGGGTATCGACGAATTTTTGTCAAAGAACCTCTAACACGGTATAGACCTGCGTAAAAAGTCTAATGGTAAATTTACAAATGGTAGGAGATAGAAGCCCCCTTTCCGGCCTCCCTGTCTTGGGAGACATCCTTAAACAGGCTGTCCAAACAGACGGCAAAAGAGCCTGACGAGTAAAATCTTCACTCTCAACAAAATTAAATCTATAAGTCAATCAGACAAACATGGAATATTCTCTGCTTTAGCTCGACAAAGCATTGATGACCTCCTTCCAATGATAGGAGCGTTATTCAAAGTATTCTTTAATTTTTTATATATACCAGACTTGTAGAGACAGGTTCAGAGGTGGTTTTAATTCCTAAAACCTGAAGGTTTCCCCTTGAGAAACAAACCTGAAGTTTCACCTCCTTTCTTCTCAAATCTATGGGGAGAATAATTGATTTATATATCAGATGCGAAATTCTACCTGTTCACAGATTCGTGTAAATCAATTTGTCTATCAACCGGGAAAATTGACAATAATCAAGGACATCGAAAAGAAGCTTCAAGCAAAAACATTGCTCTTTGTGTATTCACTGACATAGAAGGAGCGTTCGATATTACCTCATTTGAATCCATAGTGAGAAAATGCGTACCAAGAGGTTTTGAATCCTCCATAGTGAAATGGATTCAATCCATGCTAAAAGTCAGAATAAGTACAGCGGAAAACGAGGACGACATAAACACCATTCTAGAAGCAAAAGGTCCGCAAGGAGAAGTCCTGTCATCCTGATTTAATTTATGGTGGCCGATGACCTACTTACAGAACTAATAACCTCTGGTTCCAAGACTCAAGACTATGGAGATGATCTAGTAGTCACGGTAAAGGGCAAACATAAAGGCGTTATCTTTAGCCTAATGCGAATAACCATCAATATTATCGCAAACTGGAGCCATAAAGAATGACTAAATGTCAATGTGCATAAGTCGATTCTAGTACCGGTTACTAAAAGAACGACCTTAAAGCACCCACAAGAGCTGATATTCTCCAGCGATGTTAAATATTTCTGAGTCATGTTGGACTCCAAATTACCTTGGAATCAAGGGTGGGGAAAACAATTGACCGGGCAAGAATTGAACCATAGGCATGCCGCGCTTTACTTGGCAGGTCGTGGGGTCTCTATTGTTAGGCCGATTATCCCCTATGCCTCCCATCGCATGATGACTTAAAGTCAAGGAAAATATGGCACAAAACAAACTATACAAAATGCAAAGGCTAGTCTGTCTGGAAAATGCTCCTTCCAATGATAGGAGCGTTATGCAAAGTATTCTTTAATTTTTTATATAGCCATACTTGTAAGACAGGTTCAGGTGGTTTTAATTCCTAAACCCTGAAAGTGTCCCCTTGAGAACACGAAGTTTTACCGCCCCAGAAGTCTCACCTCCTTTCTTCTCAAATCTATGGGGAGTATAATTGATTATTCTACCTGTTCACAGCTTCGTGTAAATCAATTTGTCTATCAACCGGGAAAACTGACAATAACCAAGGACATCGAAAATAAGCTTCAAGCAAAAACATTGCTCTTTGTGTATTCACTGACATAGAAGGACAATTTTGTGGAAATAGAGGCGATCCAAAAACGCTATATAAATATATCAAATCAGCAGATAAAATCAAAGGACCTTGTTGGATACTTAAGGTTATTGGGAAAAATCCATCTGTAATCCTTAAACATTCCAAAGAGCTATACTTATACTCTATCATAGTATGACTGATCGAGGAAATCATTATTTCCTCGATGGTATGACTTTGAAATGGCTTTTGAAGTTGTCATTTACAGTCGCGTAGTCGTTTCGTTATCATCTCCCAGTACCAGTATCTGGTATACAGATAAATCCAATCCCTAGGCAAAACACCCTCCATCCATCGTATAGTCCGGATGAATCGTGCGTCGTTGGATGAGATGTATACGGTACTGTGGGTTTCAGTACGTGATTGCAAATAGCAAGCATTTCAGGTGTTTTTTTTATACTTTGGATATGCCTTTGATTAGTTTTGCCGTTTGAAGTCTCGTGACATATGGGTGTATAAATTAAGCGAGCCTGCGCAATAAAAGGAATACAAAGTGTGATTTATCTTCTTGTGTGAGAGCGAGTCCACACCTGACAAAAATACCGAAACGGAACGCCAATAAAGCATCCCCTAACCCCTATTGGCTGATATTAACTAGAATGGAATTGAAAGTCATTCAGGAGACAGATGGTTTAATTTAATTTTTCTTGTGGATTTCATACAATTTCAATCTAGATAAACGCCAAATTATAAAAAAGGGGTTAAAGCCAAAACTAATAACATCTACTCTGAATGTTGCCGGTTTTTATTTTTTGGAGTTTTCGAAGTAAGATACCTATTTTTCTACTTCGCCATATTGATAATATTATCATGCTAAGCTTACGTCATATTTCAAAATTAGTTTAGAAATCATACACGTAAACGCGTTACAAAATTTGGAACTGGAAATGTTAAAAACACAACGCAACAAGCCAGGGACCAACACAAAAAAATTCTTTAAATTATATATAGATACTGCTAAAACTTGCGCATTGCGGTGCGGAAAATATATGTGGACTACGAATATATGAGTATGTCCGACAAATTTTACGTCCGTTCGATTTTGTAATACAAGACATAGGAGCGTACCCAGGATCTGAACTAGGGGGGGGGGGGCGATCCGTAAAAGAGCACAATAGTTTTTCTCTTCTTTTTAATAGTTATTAATAACCACATTGTATTCTAGGGTCTATGGGGGGGGGGGGGGGGGGGCGCCCCCCCCGCCCCTCGCTGGGTACGCCCTTGCGAGAGAATAAGGCTGTTTCTCGCGTCAACTTATTTCGAACCACTTTTCAATATAGTTCCAGATATGTCTTAGAGAACGTCATTGGTTTTGAAACCTCAAATGAATACAAAAACTTCTCTTTATCTCTTTCTACAACCCATGTTGGGTTTCGGTTATATATAATGTGAGCCAGTTTCGCCATGACGTCATTACTTGGTCACGAGAATTCACAGTTTTGAAACGGTTTGAACCAGGTTCAAGTAATTTGCTCCGCGAGAAAATAGCTCAAATTTCTCCGTTAACCGACACGGATCACGGGCATTCGATCACTACCTTCTAGACAGGAAAGCCGTGAAACTAAGAAAAGCAGTAGCCAATAAGGCCACCCCGACATAAACTAATTTAGGGTATATTTCGAGTTTTTAAAGTAAAATATGTTTAAAATTGTGAAATTTGTGCATTTGCAGTGAACAATTTATATAAAGCAGGTAATTTATTGCGCTAATGCTAAGAACATTGCCCTGTGTTCGAGAAAATAGACTCTTAACCCTACTATACTACGCTATACTTCCTAATTATTCTACATTATACAATTAAATACCTATAGTTTATAATTAAAGACTGTTTGCTCTGGTACAGGGTGTGCTTCCACAAATATCTGTTATAATTTCAGAGCCAATAATACCTAGTATTATTTAAAATAACTGATACTTTAATATTCACATACTGTCTGCCTGAAGTAAATAAACAAGCCCTTAAGGTTTTTATTTTGTGGCTTTATAATAATAATGCCTACTTTGACTACCTTTTGACTCAGAGATAGTTTTTAGGCTACAGCCGGACATCAGAGGTTTGATTTTAACACCTCAGTTTTACTTAGGATACCTAAAGACTTTTTATTTGAAGCATTATTGAATATTGATTAAGGTTTGTAGGGTTGTTTTAGTTATGTGTTGTAATAACTAAAGTATGTTCAAGCTTTAGTTTAAGTTCAGTCGCTTAGCATTGATTTTTAAATAACTGTGTATGATAGTGTTGGGTGAATTGAAAACATGGTGTTAACTTGTTGTGTTACCAAATATAGAGGGAATTATACAAATAAACCCAAAGTGGCAATTTTGCCATTTCCAACAGAAGGTAAATTGAGCCAGCAGTGGGTAAACTCAATTAAAAGGGAAAAATCATTTGTGCCAACCAAGAACATTCGGGCATCTTTTGTTTTTCTATTTTTATAGGCAGTGAGTCTCGCAGTGAGTAGTCATACATTTTTAGAGGCTGTGCCTAACATTACGTGCACAACATATGATATTAACTAATGATCGGATGTTTATCTTTTTTACCTAAAAAATGTTTTGCAATACCTGCTTACTTTACCCCTAAGGTGGTTGTATTATATCCAATGACTGTCTCGACCGAGATCTAACGCAGGCAATTAAAGTAAATATATGTTTTGGGTGTGTGAAATCCACTTTAGGCCATATTAATATATTTTATAAAATGAAACTCACATAAACTTTATTGTCTTTATTTCTGAACATCTGTTTATATTAATAGAGCAAATGGGTGCTGCAGTAAACATAATTGTATGACAAGACAATAGCCAACTCAAGTTACCTCTTGAAATCCCTACATGATGAATACTGTAGAGAAAATTCTTATTGAAGCTGCTTATTTTCTAAAACGACATGCGGAACAGCGTTCTATAGAAGGCAATTTATACATTGTTAGTGATATTTTACCATCTTTCGGAACACACTTTATTTTTTGTATTAACAATAATTGCCACAAGTGCCGAAAATGTCATCACTCAACATTTCAAAAAACGTCAAGTATTATTATTTTTTTTTTATCTCTGTTTGTTATTGGTATCAAAAAAATATGTGCTGCAAAAACTAGGCAAAAAGCTAAAGAAACCTAGTGATGCAAGTCATTTTCTATTGCACATGCTCAAACTGAAAAGAATAGCTAACATTTTCAAAATTCAGTTTTCAACAAAATTTGAAGTTTATTTTTTTAACAAAACAGAAACAATTGTGAAATCAAAATTTTTTTAAACAGTCT
The DNA here is from genome assembly GCA_016904865.1 of Pissodes strobi. Taxonomy (NCBI): domain Eukaryota; kingdom Metazoa; phylum Arthropoda; class Insecta; order Coleoptera; family Curculionidae; genus Pissodes; species Pissodes strobi. The sequence continues at coordinate 2,466 of JAEQML010073464.1, read as the reverse complement.
TTAAAAAATATGTAAGTAACTATGTATTCTTGTTTTAGTTTATATACACTTCGAGATATATTTTAAACAAACCACTGTATATTTATAAATTAATAGCCATAGTCCGCATTTTTACAGCATAGCATATTATAATTGTTAAACTAGTTATTATAATAATTATTGTTCCTTTCTGTGATGGGTATGGCTCCCAAACGTTTATGTTGTTATTTTGACAAATGACATGTAATAAACTACTAAAAATAATTTACGTATGTATTTTTTCTTGAAGTCAAAAAGTACCAAAAGTAATTTATATGTGAATTAATGCGTTTTCCATTGTCAGACCCTGCTCCTTACGCGCGACGCCATCTTAGGTTTAGATACCAGGCCTTCTTGTTTAGAAGGTGTCGCTTAAATGATGCTTTTAGCAAAGTTTAGATAAAATAAATATTCTGCAAGCTTTGCTTTTAGATTTTTTAGTAGGTACTTTTTATATTCTTGTTGCAATGTTTTATTGACTATTTTTAAATTATTTTTTATATTATAGTGTAGAAATATTTAGGTAATTTTTAAGAATGTTCCCTTTATTCTCAGATTTTACTGTCTTAACGAGATAGTAAAATTCGAAAATACCTAAAACATTGACATATTTTGTCATAGGCAATATCAGAGATAAATAAATATCTAAAGATATTTTATCTCTGGGCAATGTGATAATAGCTCAATCAATCAACAACTGCAATCTGCAATACAGTCGCGTCTACCACGCCACGCGTGAACTCAAATATTAAAACGACCCGGCTGTTGCCAAATGCGCAGGTCCGAAGGTCGAAAATTTGCGGTAGGTAGACGCGTGATCTTTTCATCTTTACGTGTTGGCAACACTGCTTCAGGCTTCAGGCGTCTGTCATCAAACGTCAAACGATGTACACGTATTTTCGAACACCCTGTATATTAGGTTTACATATTTTTAATAGGTCTGTTCTAGCAGCGATTTCAAACGGTTTCAAACCGTCCGGAGTTTGCGCACAACGATATAAGCCTCGCTTATATGGCTATGCGCAAACTCCGTACGGTTTGAAACCGTTTGAAATCGCTGCTAGAACAAACCTAATATGAGTTCTGGACCTGAGCAAACACAAAGGCAAACAATATACATTTTCATATCAGAGCTCTAGCTAACTCTTATTTTCCCCCTTAATATTTATCTATTCTTTTATTCATCTGGGGACTAACTCATTAATCAGGCTATTGATTGTCTGCTAATTCAACAGTTCAATGGTATGCAACCAACATTGCACACAGTAAGAGCTAGAAAGTAAACAAATAAGATTTCCAAAATTTGTTTAATTTATTTTCTATTTTCTACAGGAAGAGTTCTTTTAAAAAATATTCGGTATTCGTAAAATTTAACTGTCCTTACCAGAAATGTTACAATTGAGAAGAAATACTGAGAATTAATTATATAATAAATAGATGCACAAATTGTTTTATTAAATACTTATATGAAGTAAATGTAAAAAGCATTGGTGCATAGGAGTATTAGCAAGGAAGCACTAGTGGAATAGTAAACACAAGTTACTCACCGTTGGGACTTCTTACCCCAGAGGCTCTTGACCGTTTCCCATTAAAATTGTTTCGTCTAAGTCTTGCAGGATCAATAACATGTTTCTTTCTGCGTAAGTACCTTGCTAAGCCCCCAACAACTACTATGCTGGCGCCCACGGATACCAGTGCTATCTGAAATTGCATAAAATATAAATCAAAACAAAAATGTCTCGAAGCATACACAACTCCAAAAACCAACCTTTTGGGTTGTTGACAGTGAAATTTTAAAAGGTACTGCTTGACGAAGATGTTTTATGTATTCACTGACTGTGCCTAAATGGGGTAACAACGACATTATTTAAATTATTTAGGTTTTCGCGAACTTTATAGGTTATAAACACAAATTTAATGTTTAACACTAAAGCACGCACTAATACTAAAAACCAACTAGATTTTCCGATTATATAGTTTTATCATACAGCTAAAGTCTTTGTTCCAATTAGTGGAAAGCCATATTTTTCTCGCTGAAAGAATTTAAAACCGAGACAAAATCAAAACTCCCGGTCTAAAAGACTGACGACGGCAAACTAGAAAACTTCTTGATCAACCAAGTCTTGGAATGAAAGATTTAATCAAAATTAAGGGTCTAGTTGAATGATACTTCGTTTTGCTACATATCGCTAAACTGATTCGTGCGTTTGGCGCACGTGATTATGGGCGAAGGCCTGATTGGATCACCAAAACGCTAGAAGCAGTCATCCAGGTCAAACTTTATTGAGCAACAATTTTTCTTTGGACAACCCTAAAAGGAAACTTGGCAATCCCGCACGCCAGAGAAAAAGTAGAAGAATCTGACAGTGACATTTGGCTATTTTCCAAAAAAATGACATTTCAAAAAAATATCAACAAAACGAAAAAGTTTCTCTAAATTCCATGTAC
>JAEQML010073463.1:0-14960 GCA_016904865.1 Pissodes strobi | reverse complement strand
GAGGTATTATCTTTCTGGGCCCTTTGATAAGCCACATTGCCTTACATTTCTCTACCGTTAACGCTAAATCAATTTCTTTGAGGAATTCACCAATTTTACCCAGCGTATCCGCCATTTTGGAAGATGTATTCTATACTTGCGCCTCTTAAAAAATCACTGAATCATCAGCATAGCCAATTATAAATACTTCGGCAAGATTAAGTTTAAAAATATCTGCAATACAGATATTAAACAGTTGTGAACAGGAATGTAGTTAATAATAATATAACCACGTACGAACCTACGGGAATTGCGTTGTTTACATTTAAAGGGGTAAGACTACCCAAGGCAGTAATTTTTTTTATCTTCAAATCTCTGTATACGTTTCGCCAGTCACGCAATGCTTTGGTTATCTTCGGTATGGTCACACGCGTAAAAATTGCAAACGAAAAGAAAAGTGTTTTAACTGTGCAGGGGAAATTCATGCACAGGAGGGGGAAGATTTTACTATGTGACCCTTTCTGCTTTTATTTTAAAGATAGTCATAAAACAACTTTTAAGAAATTCCCAGAATATCTTAGCCGAAAAATATTAAAGAGCTTATGGCTTTCGAGAATATTACTTTTTATAAGCAAGCAATCTCTGTAGAAATTCTTATATTTCTAAGAAGGATTTAATTTATAATCCCGATAAGTTTTCTAATTAAAAAAACAATAGTTTATCTTTTTCTCAAAAAACTACAGATCTATAATTATACAGCAGATAGGCGCGGACATTCCTTTAGAAATAGCCATACGAAAAGATCTTTCCAACAAGTGGTTTCCTCAGATTCTAACAAGAGACGAGTCATACAAAAAAAAATATGACCGTAAAGCTCATGAGGAAAATCTATACTTCCCGAATTCCAGAACAGAAAAGTCATCATCTCAAATTCAACTTTCTTCTAACTATACCGTAAAAATGCATATTTAAACAAGCCTACAAATAAGGATCTACAAGTTTATAGGCCAGTACACAACATAACATTATTATTTGACGAAGATTGTGTATTTTTTCTAGTCACAATCGATGAGCCTACAAGGCAATCCCACGTGCGCTCGCTCTCTCGTTTTAGGCAAACTCTGCGATTAACGGCCAAAAAAACGACAAAGCAAGAAAAAAGGCGGAACGGACCATGGCTGACGGGGACGGCGAACCCCCTGGGGCCAGGAAACCCACGCTACAGGATTACGAGGACGTAGTCAAACTTAATGAAGAACTTCGCAAGGACCTGGAAGCATTCAGGCTAAGACTCCACAAAGCCATCCACGTCTCTGAAGAGAGGCTCAAGAATCAAGGAACAGGACAATGTAATTGCAGCTCTCAAAGAGCAGATCACAAGGTATTGTAACCCATCAGCTAGCACACCCACCACAAACACCAACTCCACTACAACCTAGGATGGACATTTCATCAAACACCTCGTCAGAGGCCTCGGACACCGAGGAAATTACTTCTGTTTCAAACAAAAAGAAAATAAAATCGTTCAAACCACCTAAAAACCGATTTTCCTGATCTCTCCCCATCAAAACATCCTAAAACCACAAATTCATCCCATACTCAAAAGCCTAACATGGTCGAATCGGCCTCCTCCGAGGGCTCGGGCCCCTCTAAGGCCGCTTCGATCACCAGGTCGCCTAAATCCGCTTCCAAGTCTAATATGATCCCCAAACCTTCTGCGCCAAGTACTCAAGGCTCTTCAAGCCAAACCAAAGGCTCATCAAGCCAAGACTAAGGCTCTTCAAGCCAAGATAGCACGCAAAAAATGCGTGTTCCACCCATTGTCTTGAGAGACAAATCGAAATACTCAAATATTGCTAACTATTTCAAGGTCACTAAGATAAACTTTGGAAAGGCCTCCGTAGTGCCGGGAGGAGTCAAGCTCTTTCCGGACACTCCGGCCGATTATCGTTAGATAACAACATATTTCGAAACAAGCAAGACCCCATTTCATTCTTACCTGTTCCCGGAAGAGCTAACACTCCACGTAGGGCTACGTGGAGTGCTCGAGGACTGGTCAACCGATAAGGTTTTAGGAGCTTGCCAGTCTAGGTTTCAATCCTATAAACGTTGTCAGGTGGTTTAGCAAAGCGGGTAAACCCATGCCCCTGGTGCTAGTAATACTGCTGATCAACGAAAAAGCTCAATCTAGATCTTTTAGACAATTTAAAGTAGAAAGCCAACGCACTAAAGCACGTGACACCCAGTGCCACAGGTGCCAATTATATGGTCATTCGGCATTCAAGTGCCAGGCCGACCCACTCTGTGTCAGATGCGCTGACCCGCATCTTACGAGCGAATGTTCTAAGGGCAAGGAGAAGTTGCCCGACCCTAAATGTGCCCTCTGCGGAGGTGCACATACCGCTAATTACTCTGGTTGCAAAAAGCACCCAAAGAACATCCGTTCCAAGCCTGTGACAACTCCTCCAGGTCCTCAGGGCACCAGGTCACCTCCAGCGAGATTTAAGTGAGGCTAGCAGGATAATTCCAAATTGGCTGCTTCCGTAGCGCCAGCTAGTAGCACAGAGTTCAATCCGCAAATGTTCGATTTCATTTCGTCTATGCATGCGTCCATGCAGACGTTTATGCAGTCCATGCAAAGCCAACTGCAACAGTTCATGAAACCCATGCTTGCTACAAACAATAATGCGCGCAAATAAATTTGACCCAGCTTTTCTATCAGTGGTGACAGTGAATATAAATGATATTAAAGGCAAAAATCCTGAATTGCTTCACAACGTTGATGTGCTTCTCATTCAGGAGACTTGGCTCAACGCTTTACAGTGCCTAACTATCAAGTATTTCGTAACGATAGAGTGGGTAGAGCCGGCGGCGGTACGATAGTTCTAGTTAAGAACTGTTATACTGCTTGGGCTCTGCCTGGTCCCAAAAACAACATCATCGAAGGCACCTAGGTCTCGATCAAACTAATGCAAAGGTCTCTGACGGTAGGCTCGGTCTATTGTAGCCTAAGTGCCAACTTAACGGACCAGAGCCTAGCAGACATAGTTACTGACGACAAACCAATCCTCTTAGGCGGCGACTTGAATGCTAAACATCACGAGTGGGGCTGCAGAGTCAATAACACCAGAGGCCTCGCCGTAAGACGACAATCGCAGCACCTGAACTTCGCGGTGTTGGCTCCAAGGTCGCCTACTCATATCTGGGACAGGGGCGCCCCCGAAAATCTTGACATATTCCTAGCCAAACGGACTGACATCACGTCGACTCCAATCGCGATTCCAGGTCTATCTTCAGATCATCTCCCTGTGCTGATTGAGTACGGTAACCCGCTCTCAAGAGGGCAGGGATATGTATCCAAGACTTGCCACAACTGGCATAGGCTCCAGAACATACTCAAAGACTCTCCTCCGATAGACGACATACCAAACGTAGACGCTCTGGAGAGAGCAGTAGACTCACTGACTGAACTAATCACACAGACAGTAGCTCTAACCTCGTTCACAAAGACTTCCAAGTTTTCTAAACATGGAAGACTGCCGCCTGAGATCATGTCCTTGATCCGGGAAAAGAACAGACTCAAGAACTTGGCTCGTCGGACTGGTGATCCGGCGGTCAAGGTCAGAGTCAACGTTCTTACCAAACGGGTCAAGCGAAGATTGGACTATCAAAACCCAAACTCTGATTCACGAGGACAACTCAGTGTTCAAACTGACTCGAGCACTAACTAGAGGCAGCAGAAAGCCGCTGCCTCACATAACTAACGACAATGTCACATATACAGACCCACAGGACAAAGCTGAACTGTTGGCAGAGATTCTCTGTGAGCAGTTCAGCGAAAACAAGGACGGCCACACGGTCAAACATGACAGAATTCAACAGACTGTTCAGATATTCGCGTCCATGCCTGTGGGCGCGAATCAGCTGCCAAAAACCGCACTGACTGACATCCAAAGGATCGTGCGGCAGACTAACGCACGTAAGGCCCAGGGCTAGACACAATCACTAACCTAACGTTGAAGAAGTTACCGGACAACATACTCACGGACCTGGTGACAATCACGGACGCAATTATCACTCTTGGCCACTTTCCATGCTCTTGGAAGAAGGCAAAGGTCATACTAATCAAGAAAGGTAGCGAAAGCCCTAACAAGGCAAGTAGCTACCGGCCAATAAGCCTTCTTTCGAGCCTTGGCAAGGTGGCTGAGAAGGTAATACTCTAACATAACCATACTCTTTGACAATACGCAAGTCCTACCCCCTAACAGTTCGGATTCCGGGCAGGGCTTAGTACAACTAACCAGGTGGTAAGACTTGCCTCTGATGTACTCAGAGCCTTCATCAAACGTTGGCACACAGGAGCAATATTCATGGACGTCAGAAAAGCATTCGACAAGGTCTGGCATGACGGTCTAATCATCAAAATGATTAGACTAGGCATGCCAAATCAATTAGTTAAGATAGTGCAATCATATCTGCACAACAGATCATTCGTAGTGGCCTTGGACCAGGTAGAATCCCATTTTAAGCCCATCAGTGCTGGAGTCCCCCAGGACTCACCGCTGTCGCCGACATTATACAACATATTTACTCATGATATCCCCAAAACTTCGGTCACCAAGCTTTACTTGTTCGCCGACGACACGGCAATCACTGCGGCGTCAAAAAAGCCTCGCATTATAACATCTAGGCTTAAGAGGCATATCAACGTTCTTGAGAAGTGGCTGCGGGACTGGAAAATAAAGCTGACCCGGGAAAAACCCAGGCAGTGTTCTTTTCCAAGTCCCGTCTTGCCAATCCTGAAACCACTTTAAGACTAGCTGGGTCAAAGATAACCTGGCTTAGACAAGCCAAATATCTTGGTTTAACGTACGACAAGAGACTCAGCTGGATTCAGAACACCAGGAGGCTCATAGGCAAGGCCAATGGCCAAATAGCCGCTTTACAAAGCGTTCATACGCTCACAAGGTACTAAGGATCATATTAGACGCCCCCAGATGCGTGAGAGGGTCAATCCTCCACCGCGACACGGGCTTAGAGACATTCGAGGCTTTCAACTCTAGCTTAATAGGCAACTATTTTGACACAGTTGGAAGGCTAAATCCTCCGATCTTTCGGCAGTCGCTGACCCCCTCCCGCCCTGGAAGCACCTACAAGGTGCCCATCGACTATGTTAGGTTCTACAATCTAAACTGACACACACCCAAGTACACATTGATCTGTACACCACCACGAAACACTAAACATTCGCTACATGCTAGCTGAACAGTGTTAATACTTTGTAACATAGCGAGAGCTCACAACAGACATGGGTCTATCTATGGAAGAATCATACAAAAGAAGTTATAGGCATGGCCTGGCTTGTAAACTAACAGAATCAGTGTATTTTTTCTTAGAAATACATCAGAAACTAATAAACAGACCAACCGAGAACTGCTGCGGACAGAGCTACGACCTGAGTTCTATATGGACTTCAATCGGGGTTCGTAATCCTATTAGTGATTTTAGTTAATTATATAATAGTTCTTTCTCTTGTTTTTATTCGCTTCATTCCTTCTTTCCCTGTATAAATTGATCCATGACAAAAAGCTAACTTAAAGCTTATTCAATGGAATATTCGCAGTGTTCACTCAAATAGAGATAATTTAGGTAAATTGTTATCGGAAGAAAATCCTGATATTCTATCGCTTAATGAAACTTGGTTAAAACCAGATCCAAAGGCCCCGCACCCGACAAAGAGAGAATTTCGGAACCATACTATTTTCTTTAAATTTTAATATGTTGTTGGTATGGGTAAGTACTTCACAAAAATGTATGTTAGAATAGAGTGCCCCCCCCCCCCCCCCCTCCCATTTGGCTACAGTGGCATATCAAAGTTACGGTAATCAAAATACATATTTTTATTTTTTTTTTATTTTATTTTTATTATAAACTCTAACGCAAACATAGAAAATAATATGGCAACTTTAACCGTCGTAAAAGAAATTGCTCACACTATCAAAACCTTTTCTGGCAAATCAGAACACCTTGAATTTTTTATTGCAAGTGTAGATCGATCTTATAATAGATATTCAAATAATCAAGATGAGACTCCAAAAGAATTTGTACTTTCAACTATTTAATCTAAAATAATAGACGAGGCAGGTGATTTCATTTTATGTCTTCCTGAACTTAACTCATGGAATTTAATAAAAGAAGCACTTCGTAGAAAATTTAGTAGTAGACAAACTCTTAGTCAACAGAAACTTTTTAACTAGATATAAGGACGAACCCATATTAGACTTAAAATATTAAAATCTCGCATAACTTTAAAAATCAACTCCGAAAATCTCATTCAAGCAACTAAAACGGCACTGATCGAACAAACAGAACTGAATGCAATTACGGTACTTATGGCAAACGCTTTTAGCGAATTAAGAATTTTATTAACGTTTAGGAACCCTCAGGACTTTGATGACGCATACGCCATCACTTTAAACCATCCACTTGTCGAACAGCAGATTAATGCTAGACAAACACCAATTTTTCAAAATAAAATTCCACATAAACCCCTATTAAATAAGCCAAATTTCCCACCTCAAAGGAACGTATTTATTCCAACATATGTTTCGCAGAATCAATCTCAAAATTCAGTATTCAATCCAAACAATTTTAACTCTTATAATACACCAAAATCAGTCTTCCCATCTCAGCCTATTAACATACAACCACGTCAGCTAATGCATCGCAATTTTCCAACCAACCGACAAGTGTTCGGACAACCAAAACAAAAGAAAATTCTCATAAGCCAACCGAGCCCCCTAAACCAGGTGTAAGTACCACACCTAGAAGAACATTCCAAACATCCGTCCAACAAAGACCTAATTATTGGACGCAAAACCCTTACAAAAACCCTTTGCAATTCCAAGAATTGACATATTTAGCTGACGGAACACATATCGTCAACCAAAACTATGCATATAATATGGACATACTAGAAAACGAAACTTTTTACCCTATCAATCAATCTCTTGAGCAAAACCAAGAAGAACAATTTCATGGAGAATATATGCACAACCATGAATTAGAAAGTCAAATAGAAGAAAAATTAGATTATGGCCTCGAAACCGAAAATTTTTTAGAGCAAGCCTTCCAAAAGGACACTCCTTCATAAACCTAAATAGTTTTCAAATCAATTCACTACCGTACATAGAAATAAAAAATCAAGCTACTTCATTATTACGATCCATTATTGCAGAACAAAATTTCCCAAAACATATATTTCAATCTAATCACACATTAGTTACCTGTATTGGCAAAACAGAAACAAGAGACAAAATTAAATTTCCCCTTTTAAATGAATTCGGTATTAGTGAAAACCTAGAATTTATTCTCTATAACTTCCATGACTTCTTCGATGGAATTTTAGGTGTTAGAGACTTAAGAAAACTAAACTGATTGATTTTGTCGATCAAATACTATTCGTCATATTACTGGGAAAAGTCACTAAATGACTTTTTATGGAAAAAGTAACTAACCGCATCTTATAATGTATTTTCATTGTATCTTTCAGTTTTAGAAGTCACTAACAGGACTATCTGTATATGTTAAAAGTCACCAACAAAATAAGAATTAAAAAGTGTAATGCTAAAAATCCTTAAGTAACTTAATGACTTTTCGTATGAACGTTTCATACGTGTTCAAAAAATGGCCCGAGAATGCAACAGTGGCGGCTATTTAGCGGAAGTAAGGGAAGTGCCACTTCCTCAAGAAAATGTAATTTAGAGAAATACAATTAATTCATTCATCAGTAAAATAATATATTTTAAGATTCAATGATAAAATGTTCTTAATTTAGAAATAATCTATTTCCCGTTACCCTTCTAATAACTAATAATTCAATTATTTTCAAATATTAAAATCAAAGCTTCATAAAACAAGAACAAGAATCTCGCCACCTGCACATTGCCCGTTAACTGCACTATAGCACTATCGAATAAAATAGAGGTGAACCCACATGAAAATGTCTATTTCTTTTCGCGTACGCGCCAATAGCAGTGACAATCTCATTATCATTTGTGTAGACCTTTAAGGAAGAGGCAGCGCTCGAGAGCCGTCAAGTCATCAAAAGTAGCAAACTAGTTGGTTGCCATGACAACGATGACGTCGTAATGGTCGTACATTTGTTTGGTTTGCAATGATTGGAAGAGCTGGCGTGTAGCACTTCCATTCTCAGATCAACGCGAAAGCACGTTGTGTCGTTTATTGCGAGTTTATTAGGGGACATTCCGCCGTGAATTCTTGGAATTATTTTTTATTTACATTCAACGGTTGATAAATTATAGTATTATACAAGAGATATTTTCTAGTTTTAGTGTGTTATTCCTAGACATTTGTATTAGCAATAAAATGATTTGTTGCTAATACAATATGAATATATGTTTAGGCTGACTAGAAATGTTTAGAGGCAAAAGAGTATATACAAGAAACCAGCCAGGACCCCTGCTGGATGCAGAAAATTTTTGGGGGGCCACGCCAAATGTTCACCCAAAAGTCCTTAAAATCGTTAAAAAAAAACAAAAGGATCGTGGGGCGCCATGCGACCAACTTATGGGGCCCACCTGAAAAATGTGTGGTGACTATACCCAACCCAAACCTTGTGAATAGTAATTATTTTTACGGTTATTTTGTTTCCTTTCTCAGGAAATATGATCGCTGAGTATTAATATAGAGAACAAAACACCGTACACACAGTGTACGGCACACTAAAATTCTAACAACGGCTGTTCCCAAATTTAAACAGTTATGAAATGAATGATATTATAGGGGGGTGTTAATACACTGCGACCTGTACAGATCTATTGTATCTCCCTTCCATGGTGCTTCCGTTGATGTGATTCTCAATCAGAGTACCTCATTCAGGTTCAGTGCATTGCAAGTAGTCTGGATAGTTCTATGGATGGAAGTTCCTTCTGTTCGAAGATTCAGCACCCAAAGCAGGCCGTTAGCCTGTTCGCGACCGCCTCGCACTCCGTGAAAGGGTGTTCCGGGGTTAAATTGGGTAACCGGCAACTGTCCTCATTTTCAATTTTATTCTCTCCAAGTGCCTTCTTAAGCGGCAGTGAGATTTATTTCTCATTTAGAGTTTCTTGTATCGTGCTGGTCAGTTGGAATAGTGCGGTCTCTGTGAACCTGCCCGTTCTGCATGCATGCTGGCTTGCATTCAACGGCCGCGTTTCTAAGGTAGTGGATCTGATGTAATTGTATACTAACTTCTGCATCGTCATGAGTAAGAATGACGTTATACTGATTGGTCCAAAGGATTTGGGGTCTGTGCCATCATTATTTCCTATCTTCGGGATGAAGGTGACTTTCGCCTGGTGATATCTACAAGGTGTGGCAAAATTTGTCTTATTTCCCTTCATAAAAGGGGCTGGGAAGATTTCATCCACCCCTGACTTTTTCATTTTCCCTCTTTTGCCATGACCTTGTGTAATCTCGCTGCTTATGGAGTAGAGGCGATCCTTTCGCAGAAGGCTCTAAAGTTGTTCCTTTTGGCCTTTCGGATTTCCTTAAGCAGTTAAGTTAAGCCCAAAAAATTTCAATTTCAATCAAATATTAATATAAACCAAAAATATAATAACTTAAAGGCCCGTAAATAATAGAATAAATATTTTAAATAAAAGTTGTTAAACAGAAACTTTCCATGAAACAAAATTCGACAGGCATTTATTTTAAATATTAAAAGATATGATTGAAAACTTTTGGAGTGAGGTGGAGGGAGGTGGCGTATAGGCATTTTCAAATGACCAACCAGGTTATCATGGGTTGATTTTTTAAACAAATTCGCCTTTTTGTGACGGAAGCTCAGGCTCTTGGAATAAAGAGTATATCGGACAAGAAAAAGAGTATATAGTATCTGATGTTCAAAAAGAGTATAATACTCTTAAAAAGAGTATATCTGTTATTTTTTGATGATTTACCTAAAAAATACCGGTAATAATTATTACAAATTTTGGAAGTTTGGGCGTGGACCCCAAACATTTTTGGGGTGTCGGAAGCTCTTCCCCACTTTTCAAAGGCGCGAGCCGCCACTGGAATGCAATGATTTTTAGCATAACATATTGTTGAATGTGCCAAAAAATGTTAGAGCTTACGTGCAGTTAGAGAAGCTGACACGTGTTTGATTCTCTCCGTCAAATAAGTGTGATATTGGGTGAATATTAGCGAAGAAATCTTGTTATTTTAGTATCTTGTGATAAGTGATAAAAAATAATGAATTCTCAAAGTTTGGGTTAGGTTAGGTTAGGTTGTTGAGGTAAGTACTAAAACATAACCTCAATAATTTAAATGTTTGGCTTTATAATTGTTTAAAATTTGAAAATTGGTTAATATTTCAATTATTTAAACTTAATAAAAACATGTACGAATTGCGTTGTTTTGAGTCTAGTACCTAAGAGATTAAAGGTTTTTTTCAATAAAAACTGCAGTTAGTGAATTTTCGCAAAAATTATATATGGTTTAATGTAATTAGTTATTTTTGTTATCTTATCAAAAATAGTTTATAAATGACAGAATCTTTAGTTTTTTGTATTTAATATTAAATATGATTGCATCGTTGGACTATACTCGCATAGCCAAAGACATATAATTCGGTTAGTTTGGGTTAGGTTTTTATAAGCACCCTCACAAGCCATTATGCAGAAAAATGTAAATAAACGAGTACATTTTAATTTTTTAATTTGAGGAAAAAAGTGATAACAGCCAGATGTATTTCACGGCAGATAGTAATAAGAAGACTAATGAAAGCGTTCGTTCAACCCAGAATAGAATTTATAAAACAGCTGAATGTTTCGTAAGCATAATAATAATAATAATAATAATAATATAATAATACTACTTATAAATATAATAATAGCAGACAGTACCTAATAATAATAATTGTAGAATCCGCCAAATGAAGAGGAAATACCTTCCTGCAGTAATATCACTCAATCAGGAGTCTCCAATGAAGAACGAAGGAGTCCAGTGCCAGTTGCAGTATCTGATGAGTTTGTAAGTTTGTTACTTGCATAATAATAATAATAATAATAATAATAATAATAATAATAACTGCAGAATCCATCAAATGAAGAGGAAATACCTGCCTGCAGTAACATCACTCAATCAGGAGTGTCCTATAAGGAACCAAGGACTCCAGTGCCAGCTCCTGTATCTGATGAGTTTGTAAGTTTGTTACTTGCATAAAAGTTCATTCCTTATGTACAAAGTGATTTCTATTGCAGGACGAATCAGATGATGACTCTATAGCGGACAAGGATTGGGTACCAGTGGATGAGTCTGAAATGAGTAGTGAGGAAGAAAAATAAAGTTCCGTCACAGGAAATTCTTTGGAAGCCATATATACACCGCCCAAAAGAAAAAGATGCCGATGGACGCAAGCAAATCCATCTAACTGGCGAAGGAATATTGAAAAAAAGAAGATGTTCGATTGCATGCCTTACAAAATAAAGAAAACATGTATGCCAGCCAAAGCTCCTAAGCCAGTAAACTGCGGAACTTGTAAATACAAATGTAGTAGCATTTTTGATGAAGAAGACAGACTTTATATTTGCAAATTCTTTTGGGGTCTCGCCAGTTATTCAAGACAAGGATTTTATTTTAAAATTTGTAGATCGAAAACAATCAGCGAGACCTGGACCACTGGCCAAACAACGAAAGTGTAGCAGAGTATGTTATTTTATGAAAAATGAAACAAAACACAGGGTCTGCCAAACATTTTTCCAAAAAACATTGAGTATAAGTAATGGTCCAATAAATAAAGCCTTTGAAGGTTGTAAGGATGGCGTTTTCACAGTTGATGATAGAAGAGGCAGGAAGGCCCCTCACAATAAAACCAAAGACGAAGATGTTGCCTTCGTCAAACAGCATATTGACATGTTTCCTGTAATGGAGTCACATTATTGCAGGAAAAATACAAAACGGCTGTATTTGAATTCCAAATTATCTATCACCAAAATGTTTTTCCTATACAAAGAGTACTGCATGGAAAATAATCGAACACCAGTAACCCAATCAATGTATCGGAATATCTTCTGCAAATCATCCAATTTGTCATTTTTCGTTCCGAAAAAAGACCAGTGTTCCCTTTGTAATAAGTATTCGGAGGCCAAGAAGGCAGGAGTTATGTTAGCACCTCTACTTTATCGCTTAGATACTTTGTTTACTTTACCCTTAGATATAAATACGCCCTAGGTACTTCGTAGGTCACTCTTACTTTCGATCCCGACTAGTTAAGTTCTCACTCTGTTCATTTAAGTTTTGAAACATTGTACTTCGGAAAACTAATGAATAGATTTTATTGTTTTAACTTTAAATAAATGTTTTTAAAAACTAAAGTTTAAGTTTGAAACATATAATTGGCGCAGTCTTAGTGGATCTTAGAAGACCAGTGTAAAGTATATTTGGAAGCTGCATAGTGCTCGATTCCTGAAGCTACAGTCCTGGCCGTTGGTGTTAACCATTTGTCTAAGAGAAACCACGTTCACCCACAACTGTAATTGGAGGAAAATTTTGAAACTTGAGTAAGATATTTTCCTTTCCTACCCCATTTTTTTGTAAAATTGGTATTTGAAATGTTTTCAAGCATTTACATATATATTCCACTTTTCCATTTTTATTTTTCGGTTATTATTTTCTCTCTCTTTATCATTTTACATTGCGTAAAAACAGACCTATATTATTTTATAACTATTTTTCTTTTATGAGTTTCGAACAAACAGATCCTTACCTCATAGAAAGTGTTTTAAATAATCTTAGAAATATTTCTCTAGAAGATAATAAACCAGAAACAACAATGACATCTCTAAGTAGTGCAAAAGAAATTGCTTACACTATTAAACCTTTTTCTGGTAAACCTGAACACTTAGAATACTTTATTCAATCGGTAGATAAATTTTATAATAGGTATCATGAAACAACTACAGACGTATCACTTAAGGAATTTGTTATTGCTTCCATTTGTTCCAAAATAATAGATGAAGCCGGTGACCATTTACTTTGTCATCCGGAATTGTCAACTTGGCCTCTAATTAAAGCTGAATTAAGGCAAGTTTTTGGCGATAAAATAAATAGGCATACTCTTTCACAACAACTCAATTTCTTAACTAAACATAAAAATGAATCCACAATAGAGTTTCTTGATAGAATTAAAATTTTAAAAAATAGAATAAACCTTAAAATAAATAGTGAACCTTTAATTCAAGCTACAAAAACTGCTCTTATCGAACAAAATGAACAAACTGCTGTAACTGTTTTATTAGCAAACGTCAATAGCGAACTAAGAACCATTTTAATGATTAATAATCACAATTGTTTAGACGATACTTACAATACCATACTAAACCATACATTAATAGAACAACAGTTAAATAATCGCAATCAAATTCTAAGAAATAATCAGAACTACCAACAACAAAGCATACCACACAGACAAATAACACAACAAAAACCTCGATATAATACACCCATACCTAACCATTTTTCTAACGATTTTCATAATATGTCTAATGGCCCCAGACAAACCTTTCCTAGCCAACCTATTAATGTACAGGCTCGCCCTGTACAACAGAAATTCTTTACTAATCGTCAAGTTTTTGGAAAACCTCAAAATGTATTCAAAAAACATAACCCAAATGCTCGATTAGATATACCTAAACCTATGTCCGGTGTTACCACCGTGCCCAAAGGAACTATAGATAGAGCCACATCTCAACAACATAGACACAATTTTAGGACTTGTGGGCTACTACCGAAAGTTTATTAAAAATTTCGCAAAAATAACCAAACCACTCACGAATTGTTTGAAAAAAAAACAATAAAGTAGAACACACCCCTGATTTTAAAAAAGCTTTCGAAACTTGTAAAAATGTATTAACCAACGACCCCATACTTCAACATCCTGACTTTTCCAAGCCTTTCGTTCTGACTACAGACGCTTCAAATTATGCCATAGGAGCAATCCTTTCCCAAGGAAATATAGGTTCCGATCTTCCCATTGCATATGCTTCTAGAACTTTAAACCCAGCTGAGTGTAATTACTCAACAATAGAGAAAGAATTGTTAGCAATTGTTTGGGCAACGAAATACTTCCGTCCATATCTGTTTGGAAAGAAGTTCAAAATTATAACAGACCATAAACCACTTCAATGGCTCTTTTCAATCAAAGAACCTAACTCCAAACTCGTAAGATGGCGTTTAAAACTGTCAGAATACGACTATGATATTATTTATAAAAAAAGAAAAATTAACACGAACGCCGACGCCCTCTCCAGAATCCCCATCCAAATTAATCCTATAGAGGATGACCAACATTCTATTATTCCACAAGTTGACCCTACAGAAATGCCTGACTTAAACCCAGATGACCTTGACGAAATCTTGAATTCTTTGCGTCACTCAGAACCCGTCCAATCACCAAAAATTAATATAATCTCAGATATCCTTCTCCCAAGCACCTCAAAACAACCAGATCCGGAAACACTTTCCGACACAGCCAATACAGTACATTCAAGCCAAGAAAATCCAATACTTGGAGGTACGTATATTAACAAACCCTTAAATTCCTTTAAGAATCAAGTAATCATCCAGTATAATTCAAATTGCAATAAACCACGAATAGAACACGGAAAAATTTTCGATAAAAAACGTCTAATTATATATTTACCTAACCAACCTTCTGAAGAACTACTATGCAAAATTATAAAAGAAAAATTTCAACCTAAGCAAACGTATTGCCTATATTTTAAGCAATTAGGACTAGAACCTATCATTTTAAATACATTTAGAAAATATTTTTAAAATAGTGCTTTTAATCTCAGAATTTCTAGAATAAAGTTAGAAGATATATCCGACGTAGAAAGACAAAAAGAAAAAATTAAACAATTTCACGAAACTCGTACAATACATAGAGGTATACAAGAAAATATCTCAGCACTTAAAAA
>JAEQML010073462.1:0-14960 GCA_016904865.1 Pissodes strobi | reverse complement strand
CCGCCACCAGCAGCACCTCTAAGACAGACACGACAGACGGCTAGGGCACACCCGTTCGTCGTACAACTGGATACACCTAGAACGTCGCTTTACAAGGACTCCTTTGTCTGGCGCACTGCATCACTGTGGAACTCACTCCCAGGACATCTGTTACTAATTACAACCTACAACTGTTTAAGAACCGTGTCAATCAACATCTTTGCACGTCGAGTGCCATAGGATCTTCCTTTAGTTTATGTGCCACTGCCTTAAAAACAATAAATAAGCTTATGGCACGGGACGTCCCGAGAAATACGGGACATTGGGACATCTGGCAGCCCTAGTTCCAACCAGACCCGCATATGTCTAGGATTCCAGTCCCTCTGTACCCATTAACCTCAGTCATTAAGTGGAACTGAATAAATTTTCCGAGCCCCTTCCTCCACAAATAAATGTAGGATGTCTTGTTAACTGCTGGCCACCAAACAAGAACGTCGTATGTTGTTATTGGCATAATATTCCCAAAATGAAAGTAAAGAAGCGATTATCGAAATGTGCATATTATGCACTGTATTTTTACTTTATTTTTATAAACAGAGAGGTGAACAATACTTTATGAAAATCGTATCGTTACTATATAGATAGAAACAACTAGCACTATCTATCCAACTTCTTTATATAGCACGCAAGATCAACCCTATACATACCTAGGATTTGGAGAAATTTCCTTAAAAAAAATCCCTTCTACCATTATAAATGAAGAAATAAGCGAATATAGAAATAGATAAATAAACAAAGTTAGGTCATATAAAATCCATGACCTCTGGTTCATGTTTCGTCACCATGCCTTTGTGATCGGGTTCCCAGGGTGGAAAAGAAGAAAGATTGCATGATGGCAACTCTCAGAGCAAAATACTCCGGAGGTAAAATAGCCTCGCATTCGGATATCCCGGTGGAGGCTGGCCTGGGGGACCATCAGGCCTGAACGTTTCTGAAGATGTCTCCAAGACAGAAAATATACTGCGAGTGGACTTCTGCAATATAAGAGGCATCAACACCTTTGTGTTGATTATTAACTCGGTCCACCAGCACCAAACATCAAGTAAGCCTCATATTTTACCTCTATCAAAAACAAAAGTGAAATCAAGCATGTTCCCTTGAATTTACTCGGATATGACGATTTCGACATAACTCGGGATTAGCTGTTTATACGAAACGATTTATGTTGCCAACGAGAAGAAACATACGAACCTAAGGACTTCGATGTCATATGATTCAAATTAAGCACAGATCGAGCAACCAAATTCGTTATTTGTTGCTTGTATAACTACCTAGCGAATACCAATATAAACGGCTTTTTTCAAATCTTGGCAATCAAATTGATTTTCTGCATATCAACTATCCCACGGCAGAAATTGTCATAGTAGAAGACGTCTGCGTACATAACATCTACTGGTTGAAACACGCCAACAAAAACGACGATGAAGAACGAGAAGCCGAGACTTTTGCTATTAGTCACGGACTTACTCAGCTGTTTGACGAAACTACCAGGATCCCTGAGCGTCAAAGAGACTTTGCTAGCATCCCGGATCTATTCTTAAGAACTAATCCTGACCTGAAGTTATCATAGCTGGTATGGAAGCTTTCATTGCCTCTTCTATGAAACGTATCTCAAACAGTAAACCATGCTTTGGGAAAAACTGCTCAAGAGCGGTCAATGCTAAGATGGTTAAATCGCAAAGGCAGCAGCACAAAAACTAGGAGCACTCTATAGAGCAAAAAAGTTGTATATACCTCATCAGCTCTTACTGCTCCATAAGGCCCAGATAAGACCATCTCTTAAATACAGTTTCCATGTGTGGAGCTCGGCACCCAAACACTTGCTCAAGATATTGGACTCCATACAGAGGAGAGCAGTCCGTCTTGTGGATGACCCAGAGTTGACTAAAGACCTTGATAGTCTTGAATATCGAAGAAAAGTTGCGGACCTATCTCTTTACTATCGATATACTACTACAGAACGTGTTGGAACGAGCTGGCACTTATGATTCCGCCCAGAGTTGTGCCAAAGAGAAACATCCGTCAGACACAAGCTGCTCATGAACATACGATTCAGTTGCAAACACCTGTGACGTCGCTGTTACGGGACTCCTCTTTATGGAGGACTGCGTCGCTCTGGAATGGACTTCCGAGTAACGTATTTCCCGAAAACACATTTTCGATATTTTGCCATGCCAAATCATTTCGAGTTCGTGAAGCATTTTAGAAACCCTCTATAGCGGTAAAAGGTGCTTTATGAAAGTCGGATTGGGAGAAATTTATTGCAAACAAGCAAAGTCGACCTCGAACATTATAGAGCATTAGTCCCGATTTATAGACGCTGTAGATTGAACTTCTTCGAATCTATTTGACACAAGGAGCAACAACTTTCTTTAAGACCCTTAAGGAGCGAGTGACTTGCGAAGGGCGCCTACGCTACCTTACGACCGAGGGCTTCTTGAATACGTAATTTAGGCATGGAGCTAAGGTTCATGTCTAGTATAGAGTTTAGTTAAGTCAAGACTGATCCCCATAGTGACGCGCCACAAACTGCGCGAGCTGCATCAGATCTAAACAAGGTACATCGACAAACTCCCCGAAGTCAAAGTGTTTTACGACCCGTGCTTATGAATATTTCTCTAATAACACCTATCGTTTAGAAAATGTACGATTTAGGTACCTATTAAAACTAGATGTTCTAGACTAGTGAAGGGACTGTAACGCAGCTAATTTCCTGCTATTTTAAATAATGAAATTACGCTTTTCTCAGCCTATTTTGATTAAATTCAATCTTCAATCCCTTAAAGCGGGAGCCAAGAAATCTTCATGCTCGGAGTCACGTAGACTGCGAAAGGGTATCCGACGTCTATCTCCTTCTAGTTCATAGCGGCAACGATAGCCCTTCGAATGTACGAAACTCAATCCATTGGCGCTAGCATTTCCGCGAACCTCTTTCAAGGCCGTCCCGTCCGCGACTCGCGTAGCCATGAACGGACCACCCCTTTCATGATGGCGACCGTTTTCGGTAGGTGAAAGCACATGGGAACCGTTTGTTTTCTAAGGCCCAGACAGACGCAATGACCGGAGTCCATCATCATGGATCTAGACTAACTCCTCCTTTTTTCCACTCACCTACCTACCTACACCAAAGTTTCGAGCTTTGGACCTGCGCATTTGGCAGCAGCGCAGTGTTATCGTTCTAATATTTCAAGCATGACCCTCCCCTCGCTTCGCTCGATCCGGGGGCCCAACCAAACAGAACTAACCCAAGGCATGCCCAAAATCAAGCAAAAACAAGAAAGAAAACTGAAAAATATTCAACCGTCAAGTACGCATGCGTGAAGCCTCAAACGTTGGTGTACCTAGACGCGCATTTGTTATCTCCACCAGCCGGAAAAAAGTCGTTCGTGTCCGTCGAAAACTGTTTGGAACGGACTCCGCTTCTAGTTTGTTCCCTACTTGTTTTCAAACAGTGCACGAACACTTCGGGG
Organism: Pissodes strobi; assembly: GCA_016904865.1. Classification (NCBI taxonomy): domain Eukaryota; kingdom Metazoa; phylum Arthropoda; class Insecta; order Coleoptera; family Curculionidae; genus Pissodes; species Pissodes strobi. Next base: position 11,451 of record JAEQML010073462.1, on the reverse strand, counting down.
ACATGTAACACCATGGCCTTTCGGCCGCCCACTCACCTTGCGACTTTGGGCACATAAAAACCCGATATCTAGCGAAACCGCTCTGGGAGTTCCATCCCATCTCCGCTTCGCCTCCGAGGTCCCACTCCCTCGCGGCGTCCTTGAACAACGCGAGCAAGAGGGCGCTGGTATAGCGGGGAAAGAAGACCCTTTACCTTTTCTTTACTTTTATGTAGGCACAATTTGCATATATATAATAATACATGCCCTAAATCATTAAACCTTATAATATATGGCTCGCTTTCCTTAACCTATTGACCTTACGTATCTATTTACACCACTGGACCATTGAAGATGATATAAGTATCTTAACCTAGTCTATCCTAAGTGTGTTTATATATGAATCTACACATATGCATGACTGTACATTGATTACGGGTCAGAGCTAGAAGATAACTGCTCCTTGCTCTATACTCATCGAAGTCGTCATTGTCGACCAGCAGCCCCGCTAATTCAATAAAATCCGCTATTTCATTTTGCCCTAGTTTGCGATCTTCGCTCCTGAAGGAGAACACCAAACTATCTCAATTGCTTCCCTGGAGCATTCTTGAATTATGTGCCGCACGTCCTCAACCGTTCTCATGTCGCATTCGCACCTATCGTCTGTTACCCGTCGCTAGTTGCTTCGCTTTCTTTGACAGGTGGACAGCGTCCACTCCAACTCTCGGGCACACCCGAAACGTTGTTCGACCCCTCTCACTCGTTTCCCATTCGTCCTGCCATTGCACCATTAGTCTCTCTTGCCTTTCGCGCTTTACCTTTCGCTTGGATATCCATGTGTCCATCTTCTCCCATTCAGCTCCCATACTCAGGCTTAACGGCCTCCTTGCTTCGGCATGGGCCCTTTTACCTGGCGTATTATCCCCAGCGAAACGTCGACGGGTTACCCACACTCTTTACCCTGCCTCCTGGCTGTCCATACAATTTGCTGAATCTTTCCAGCTGATCTGTGCGTTGTTTTATAATCTTCTGAGATGTCTAGTACAATCTTGGAGTCAGTAGCTATAAACATTTTCCCGCCCACGTTAATCCTGTCAATATATCTGTCTATGGCCTGCCCTACCCCTCCCATCTCGGTCTCGAGGCAGGTTCTACCTAACCTGCCCGGTTGGCCATCTGTCCATTGAATCCCCTCTGCGGTGTTAACGCATATTATCCCTATTCCTTCATTATTTCCATGCACAGCAGCATCAGTCCATAGTATCAACGTGAAATCATGATAGTTTTCTACGTCCCTTATAACGAAACTCCTTCTGTCCTGTCCTGTGGTGGGACCCTTTCGTTCTCCAAAGCCCTGCCTCTCTTGATCGCCGCCTATTTGGTTGTCGTGTCTATTTCCAGTTCGCTCGCCAGCGTCGTCAGGGGGGGGGGTTCACCACACAAGACCCGCAGTGCCTCCGTCGAAACCGTGATGTAATACTTAGCCGGTCCTTTCAGTGTCATTCTCTGAATGGCATCCAGTTGTTTCCTTACCCTGGAATCTGTAGCTCTGTACCCCCAGACCTCCGCACCATACAGAACAGCCGGGCAGACAACTCTATGCCATAGCTTTTTGTGAAGGTCTGCGTGGAGCATGCTTCTACGCCTTAAAACGCTGTTCATTTGGTTAAGGGTCTTACTGACTTTCTTCCTCACCATTTTGATATGTTCCAGGTAAAGCAATTGCCTATCTATGTATATGCCTAAGTACTTGACGGTCTCCGATATATGCACTACGTGCCCCTTTATTCTTGGGGGTCTGCCATGTGTTGCTCCCGAAGGTAGGAATAACGCCTCACACTTCCCATAGTTGTAGGTCAACTTCCTCCTTGTTGCCCAGTCATCCAGCGGTCCGACGAATTGCGTTTATCCGCGTTCAAGTTTCTTGACCGATGTGGCACTAAATAGCACCACCTGGTCGTCTGTGAATGCCTGGACCTCCATTGTAATGCCTTCTTCCAGGCTGGCTTTTACACTCTCCATGGCTTCAAACCAGAACTCCATAAGGCAGAGCCACAGTGTCGGCCCCAGGCTGGAACCCTGCGGCAGCCCCGGTGTACCTCAGCCTCTATTTTTTCGCTCCTCACACTGCGGATCCTGAGAAAGCTCCAGATTAGGTCTGCCAGTCAACCCTCGATCCTCCTCTTCCCTAGTGGCCTGAGCACATCTGCCGGGCAGGCGGAATGTAAAGCTTTGGTCAGGTCCAATGACATCAGCAGCTGTTGTCTTTTGTCCCTTTTCCCGGCTTGGATTTCGCTTGTTAGGCTCTCAACGGCGTCCGTGGTGTCCATACCGCATCTAAAACCAAATTGTCTTCTGTTAAATCCCAGCGTGCGTTCCATGTGGACCCTTGATCTTTCGTTCACAACATTATCCAGCACCTTACCCAGTGCAGCAGGAGACTTATCAGTCGTGCCTCTCCGCCCCCCTTTGGCAACCAGACTAATCTTGCCTTCTTTGTAGCGTTGTATAATTGTAGTATTTATGTTTTCATATATTTATAAATATACTTAATATATTCGATGGATATTCCGTCCTTTCCAGCGACTTTTTTGTCTTCAGATCTGCTATGACTTTATCAACCTCCATTGCGGTGATGTCCTCGGTGTTATTTGCCATCAATTTTACCCGCTCATCCAATTCTGCTAAATCGGCCTTTTCCTGTTCGTCAGCCTAAGGGTGCTATTTCCGTATCATATGTTCGTCGTATTCATCTTCTGTGACCTCTCTATCCTCTTCTTTCCCGTTTTTTGATCTCTTCTTAGCCACGACCATACCCTGTCCCAGGGGTCGTTTCCGATCATATCGTCTAGTTCTTTATCGAGGCTTCGTTGTTTATTTGTCCTTAACTAATATCTTTAATTCCCTTCGTTGTTTTATGAAAGTTGCCCACTTAGCCTCCACCAGAAGGTCGACCGTAACCATTGCCTCCTTCCATGCCTTCCTTGTGCGATTGCATGCTGTTTTCGATTTTTGGGTTGCCTCGTCCCACCAAATATTGTCTTGGTCACTGTAGACTTTCCTCTTTATAACTAATCTTTTGTTGACCTGATTGCACGCCTCCTGGAATTCTATTACTATTGCGTCTATATTTTCTTTGGTTATATTGTGGTGTTCTTTTATAGCTCTCAGCGCGGCCTCCAATTTTGCTATGTTAGTGGTGCTGAAGCTTTCCACTTTCTTTTCTGTACCCTTCGATTTTGTTTTAAGAATAGCAAATTCCACATATCGGTGGTCGCTGAGGGTCCCCTCGTCCGCCACTAACCAGTCCTCCACCAACAGGGCCTTGCTGCAGGTGATGCCTATCTAGCTATCTATTTGAGTCGAAGGTTAGCCTTGACTCTAGGTCGTTATTCGCTATCCATCCATTTTGAAGCATCCATTCGAATAAGTTCTGTACCCGTTCGTACATCTTCCCCCATCCGGTTCGTCATAGACGCACACTATTTTGACCAACTCCCCCGCAATTGCCAGAATGCTACATGCTGCCATATTTGCGATCTCGACTTAATGGCCGCCTATACCCATAGCTCAACTTTGCGCTCAATCGCGACAATGTCTCTCCCTTCCTCAATAGCCTGCTTCCTCATTACGTCTGTTGCCTGTTTTCCTTTGCCTAAATTTATCTGGAAAACGCTGACTTTAAACATAGCTGGTTCTGTTTTTTTGTCTCTCCATTATCAATATTCTGGTGGGGCATTTCAAATCCCGTGCGAGATGCCTGCGCGCCCTTAGGCCTGCCTTTTTGCAGTTAACGCACTCCATCTCCCTGTTTCCAGGGCACTCGTTGCCGTTGTGATTCCCCGCGCATTTGTAGCAGGTAGGCCCATCGCATCGTTGCATACTCTTGCAGTAGGCCCGAATCCGCAACATCTAAAGCATAACACGACATCCTCGTGTTTCTGTACCCAATGTAAGGTTAAATCAAATTACCCCTCTTCATAATAACCTTAAATATATCCCCATCCATTTCTAGTATAATATTTTATCGGGACGGATCTCTGCAGGCCTTCCTTGCCAGCACACGTAAGGCATCAGCATTTCTCGGGCGCGCCCTCCAAACATTATGCACAAAATCGTTGTTGTTGACGATCCTGGTAACTATGTCTTTGTCGGCTGTCCCTTTGTCTAATCCCGTCAGAAGCATCTGAGGTCGTCTGAATGACCATTGATTTTTTATTATAAAACCGCCCTCTTGCAGCTGTCGTCCAATCAACTAGGTATCGATTAGTTTCACTTAGTATTAACTTATTTCAGTGATTTGAACCGGTTCCTATGTTATAATAAATTTTAATAGATTTGGTTAGTCGTCCAATCAACTTTCGGTGAGCTTCAGTTAGTCTCAACTTATTTTGACTCATTTGAGCCGGTTCCGATACGTTATAAACAATTTTAGTAGATTTGGTTAGTTTTGGTTAATCGTCCAATCAACTATCGATTAATTTCACTTAGTATTAATTTATTTTAGTCATTTGAACCGGTTCCGCTATGTTATAATCAATTTTAATAGATTTGGTTAGTCATCCAATCAACTTTCGGTTAGCGTCAGTTAGTCTCAACTTATTTTACATATTTGAGCCGGTTTCGATACGTTATAAACAATTTTAATAGATTTGGTTAGTCGTCTAATCAACTTTCGATTAGTTTCACTTAGTCTTAACTTATTTTCGTCATTTCAGCCGGTTAGTTTGGGTTAGTCGTCTAATCAACTTTCGGTTAGTTTCACTTAGTCTCAATTTATTTAGCTTATTTGAGCCGGTTCCCGTCCGATACGTTATAATCGATTTTCATAGATTTGGTTAGTCGTCTAATCAACTTTCGGTTAGTTTCACTTAGTCTCAAGATATTTTACTTATTTGAGTCGGTTCCGATACGTTATAATCGCTTTTAATAGATTTGGTTAGTTTTGGTTAGTTGTCTAATCAACTTTCGGTTAGTTTCGCTTACTCTCAACTTATTTTACTTATTTCCGATGCGTTTTAATCAATTTTATTAATAAATTTGGTTAGTTTTGGTTAGTCTTCTAATCAAATTTCGGTTAGTTTCACGTAGTCTCAACTTATTTTAGTAATTTGAACCGGTTCCGATACGTTATTTCATAAACCGTGACGTGACGTCACGGGCGTCACGTCAACGTTCATGAAATTTTCGTCTCGCAAGAGAGACAAAGTACCTATATGTTTTATTAAAATTTATTATAACGTATCGGAACCGGCTCAAATGACTAAAATAAGTTGAGTTTAAGTGAAACTAACCGAAACCTGATTCGACGACTAACCAAATCTATTAAAATTGATTATAACAATCGGTACCGGTTCAAATGAGTAAAATAAATTTAGACTAAGTGAAACTAACCGAAAGTTGATTGGACGACTAACCAAAACTAAGCAAATCTTTTCAAATTGATTATAACGTATCGGAACCTGCTCAAATAAGTAAAGTAAGCTGAGACTAAGTGAAATTAACCGAAAGTTGATTGGACGACAAACCAAAACTAACCAAATCTATGAAAATTGATTATAACGTATCGCAGACGGTTCAAATGACTAAAATAATTTGATACTAAGTGAAACTAACCGAAAGCTGACTGGACGACTAACCAAAATTAACCAAATCTATTAAAATTGATTATAACCAAAGACAATCATACTACGAATAGACAATTCATCTAATGTAAAATAAAACGCCCCCGAAAAGGATCCCAACATGAATTGTCTATTTGTAGTATGATTGTCTTTGTTGTAACGTACCGGAACTGGCTTAAATAAGTAAAATAAGTTAAGACTAAGTGAATCTAACCGAAAGTTGATTGGACGACTAACCAAAATTAACCAAATATGTTAAAATTGATTATAACGTATCGAAACCGGTTCAAATGACTAAAATAAGTTGATACTAAGTGAAACTATCCGAAAGTTGATTAGACGACTAACCAAAACTAACCAAATCTCTTAAAATTGATTATAACGTATCGGAACCGGCTCAAAGCAACATAAATTAAGACTAGGTAAAAATAACCGGAAGTTGATTAGACGACTGACTAACCATATATTATATGATTATAACGTATCGGAACCATTGATTTGTATAGGAGTGGATAAGCAATAAATAGACCAAACATGGCAAATTTACGACCGCGAAATGTAAACAAAGAGATTTCAATTTGGACTTGCGCATTAGAAAATTAGAAGGCGTTAGCCGTTGCACCGTGAAGGTCAATAGACAGGCCCGGTCTCCGAAAGTGATTATTTCACCAAATATTCGGTAGAGTAGTCTTGCCGATTGTGAAATGAGCCCCAGTTAGCATAGTGAAACAAAGAATAAGGTATAAATAAGTAATACTTATAATAATTATACTTACTTGAAATAGGAAACCCCGGGTATTTTGCCTCTACTGCAACAAAACACAACCATACACTTTCGGGATTCTATTTAGGTAGCATCGCCCATTGTTTATGTGCGTATTGTTTAATTTAAACGAATATCAAAATAGGGTACGCACAAAGCACAAACGTGAACCATTAAACTAAAACTAATTAAGCAACTACAGACACTAGGTCCAAAGAAAGTCAATGAAAAGTAAAGAACTCGAATTATCAACTCAAAACGCCGCGCCGTCAAATCGAAAACACGTCAAAGACAAAAGCCAAGTTCGGCCCTGACCGACGCCTGCTGAGACGGCAAGTGTTTTAGTGCGCATGACGAAACGGTATATTCTTTGTTTACGTTTTTCGATTTTGCGTCGATTTTCTCATGCGCAGAAACCTGTTTTTTCGCCCATAGGTTGCCACTTTTGAATAGTGCGACAGGCGGCTATTGCTTCTCCACTCCTATGCAAATCAATGATCGGAACCGACTCAAATAACCCAAACTAACCGCGTTAGATCGGGGACTGGGAGACGAATCGAATGCAAACGTTTTTGAAATTAATACTTCCTTGGCTGCATGAGAGTGATTTTTCAAGGCCGCGTCACGACACGGTTTATGAAATTTTCGTTCGGCAAGAGAGATAAAGTATATGATTCTCTCACACTCTTTCTCTTTTATGAAATCGATAAAGAATTATTCACTTCTATGACGTGTACTGTGCTTCTCGCAACTTTTTTATGGCAGTGGCACACACACTAAAGGGAGATCCTATGGCACGCGACGAGCGGTGTGTGTGCGAAGAACTTGATTGACACGGTTCTTGAATAGCTGTAGGTTGTAATTAAGGGGAAACAGATGTTCTGGGTGTGAGTTCCACAGTGAGGCAGTGCGCCAGACAAAGGAGTCCTTGTAAAGCGATGTTCTCGGTGTTTCCAGTTGTACCACGAGCGGGTGCGCTCCTGCCCTCTGTTGTGACTGTCTGACAGGTGTTGCTGACTCGTGTCAACTTATAAATTCGGACCTGTGCATTTGGTAGCAGCCCTGTGTTGTTCTAATATTTCACTTCACGCGTAGCCCTCCGCTCGCTTTGCTCGCTCCGGGGGCGCAACCAGACAAAACTAATCCAAACTAACCCAAGGCAATGCCCAAAATCAAGAAAATACAACTTTGAAAAATATATGAATTAGCACGTACGCATGCGTGAAGGCTCCAAATTGCGGTAGGTTTAGGCGCGAATGCGTTACTGGAACATCTGCCGTGTACAAAGATGACCACCACCCGATAGTATTTGGGTGTATTTATAGGAGAGGATCCACCATTGCCTGGCAAAATCTGGCATTACAATTCTGCAAACTGGGACGATCTAAGGGAGTTCTACTTAAATTTTCCTTGGCTCGAAGTCTGCTTTGGCACTGACGACCCGTCAGTGTGCTGCGAAGAGATTACGCAAGTAATCTCCTCAGGATCCATTCCTCAAGTTACCGTCAAAAGGAAAGCCGTGGTTCGACAGAATATGCGAAAGAACTGTAGGTAGGAAACAGCAAGCCTACAAGTACTGGCAGCAAAATCAGACCGCAGAAAATCGCAATTATTTTGTCGAAACGATAAACGAATGCAAACGTGTGATCGACGAAACTAATATATATACTGGAGGCCTGTACATATGTGTATAGAAAAAGGCACCTCTTCGAAAGCTGCCAAGTTAATCATAATTATAATACTAGGGGCCACTCTAGATTATTGCCACCGCCTCACCGTACAGCAGCCTACCAAAAAAGTTTCTATTTTAACTGTTTTAGGTTTTATAATGCTCTAGATGATAGTATAAAAGTAGCACCTAGTATCAGTATTTTTAAGAATAAAATAAAAAAAAAATTACTTCAGAGGACCTGTTATAGCCTCAGTGAATTCGTCTTGTAGTTTCTATCTTTTTAACCTCTGTAACTTTGTATTTGTAACCATTTTTCTTTTGACGTCTTTTCCAATTATTGTGACTGTGCATTTACCTGTTATTTTTGAATTGGAAAATAAACGATATTATTATTATTATTATTTATTATTATTTAAAACCAATTTGTTACCAGTTTTGATAATTTGTCGCTTGCAAAACAATAATTTTGAAAATCAGGGAGTGGGTAAATTAATACATTATCGGTCATGTCCGACGCCTTCGCCCTTTTATAATAAGCTGGCGTTAAAAATGTTTGTCGCAGCACCTTCAACGAAGACACCTGTTATACCTACATAGTTATTTTAAATGGGTATATTAATATCCGGCGCCCTCGCCATTTCGTTCTAATGAGATATATGGACGGGATAAGCAACCGGTTATACATGCGGTGATTTTATTAAATGTTACTGAAATCCGGCGCCTTCGCCATTTCTTTAAGATCGCCAGCGATAAGAAAAAATATTTCAATGAGGAAACTGGTGATTTTAAATACTTTTTCTCACTAGCTTTAATATCAACCATTATTGGCCTATTTTTAACTTGAGAGTACCAAGCCTACGTGACAAGACAATAATGTTGCAAGACTTCGAAGCAAAGGTAGCTTGATTGAAATAATTAAAAGATAGATGAGCAATCTTATAAAATAAAATGTATAATTAATACATTGCGAAAATATTTTGTAGTTGTGTAAGTTAGTGTAAAACATTGTATATTAACCATGGTTTAGATAACACTACTGTTTTATCGAAATATAGCTTCTTACTTAGAGTCAAAATTTGTTTCTCAAAATATCTTACTTTTAATGCTTGAAATTTTTTCATTAAAAAATGTGATTACGTATGAATAAGTCATACAAAACGTAAGTATTCTAGAAAAATCATATCTACATCAACTGATAAAAATACTATTCAAAAATGGAATAAAATATTTTAGCATATATCCTAATCTAAACTGTTTTTTTTTTAATAATTCAATTTGTTTTTTCAATATATGGCTAGTCGGAACAAGCTTTTATAGTAGATCACGTAAAGGCTGAACTTCAAATAAAGACAAATTTAACTCTTACCTCAAATTATACAGCTATGTCTTGAAAAATAAGCAATTTATTTTGTCTGCAAGCATTGATAAGAAATATACTTAATCATTTTCTTGTAGATGTAATAAAGTTAATTAACATATTCTATTTAGGTACCTATATAATTTGTTACACTGTTTTTATTATAAATGAGAGCTAAATGTTTTAGTTTATTTTTGTGTTATGTTATATTGCTTACATTTTTCGCTAATTAAATATTACTGTTAGCAAAACATGTATAACTATTTTGTTTGAACATATTTGGTATTATTATAGATAATTTTTTCAACAAATGTCCTGCTAATTCAGTTTTCAAACCTGGCAACCCTATCAATAATACCTATGGTGCTGTTACCGATAGGTATTTTTTTAATGGTGCAAAACTCAAAATTTGTATGCGAGTCAGAACTAACCTGGTGCTGACTAGAACCAACCCAAGCTGGCTAATAAAACACTTTAAGATAGATAACTTATTGATAACTTATTTTATTTTATGCATTTAAAGCAGACCGACAAGGAAAATTAAAAATTTATTACAGTTTGTTCTATTAAACTAACCAATACTTTCTTATGAAGATAATGACAAAATATCTGGTTTCATAAATAATATTATTGTATAGGTAGGTATACGAGACTAAAATATATATTGAAAACAACAAATTTGTTAAATGATGTAAGGCAAACAGTACCTATATTCAATTTAATTCAATGCATATATTATGTCAATAAAATTAATCTAGTATAATATTGTTAAACACTATCCTGTAATGATTTACCTATAATCACATAACTGTTTATTTTTTTGAAGCACCTAAGTATGGGATACCCCTATGGTATCTGCTTTATTTGTTCTATGACTATTTTAGGACCTACATACATATGCATGGTATCAAATGATGCTTCAAGTGTTTTATCAAGGAAACATTCATACCGTACACATCCTTACTGACCTTGGTTTTAAGAGCGTCAATCGCATCTCTTACCTGCAAAAATCCAACCTCACCAAACTCAAAGTTTAGATTATTTTGTGATCTGTCTGATAGATATTTTCGGAAGTTGTCTGCTGTTTTTGGTATAGATGCTATTATCTTTTCTGCTACACTGGATAAAAAGTCATTAAACTCATTCACAGTCAAACTCACTTCCCAATTAGACACTCTATTTACCCCCCTACCTGGTTTATTATATCCCAGGATGTTCTTACAACATTTTTTGAGTTTAAGATATAGTTTGCATATGCTGTCTTTTTTGAATCCTGAATTTTACATATAACTTTTTTTAAACGAATTTATCTCATTCTTTAAAACTAGGAATGGTCTGTTTTGGTAGGCTTCCTGTAAGAGGCGTAAGGTCTCCCTCATCTGACGGATTTGGTCATTAAATCAAACAATGCCCCTACTAGGTGGTCTAGAAGTCTCCCTAAATTCAGGAAATGCATACCTCATACCAGTCTCAAATACCTCCAAAATGTCCTTGTATACATCATTCACACAAACATCGTGGTCACTCAAAAAGTTCCAATCCCGCCGTTCCAGCCACTCACACACAAAAACTAGGCCATACTATATCGCATAAATGAAATAATTTTTAAAACAATTCTAGGAAAACAGGTGCTTTCCGGAACCAATTTTTTAAAACTGTACCTACTTGAAACGATTTTTTTGTTTTAGTATTCTTATTTGAGATGGAATTTTATTATAGGTACCTACCTACAGTTTTGGGCCCTGATATCTAACAAAATGTTGCCCGTTGTTATTTATACACGATGCTACATTAAACAAAACCTATATTTCAGTACATTGACTGTGACTAGACTACTGGATATATTTTATATTTATATTATATTTTCTAAATATAATAATTGCCCAAATTACCTAAGTACCTAGGTCGTTTCATCGAGGTCTAGTAAATTTTAATAACCTTCCAATGCAGATTAAATCTATACATTTTTGTACAGTCATAAAATTGCTAAGAACATTTATTATACCTACCTACATGATAGTATTTATAACAAGTATATACCGTTTAATAATATTTT